>WOUH02000002.1:10891850-10905203 GCA_009936405.2 Stevia rebaudiana | reverse complement strand
CCTTTATTATTATCTCTTTCTTTCTCATTCACTCACAACCACTTTAAAAAACTATTAAAATAACATCATTACCTTTTAACTCTCATATACCAAAATCCCCATCTCTATATTTTTTTCTAACTTTAGGGGAAAAACAAACAAAACCCTAAATATTTATCTCTCCTCTACTTACAACCACTCTCAACCACCTCCTAAATTATGCAGCATCCTTTCATATGCATTTGGGAAGCTAGTGTGAATACTCTAATACACTACTTTACAATCTAATTATATAACAAACTTTCCACAAACCTATTTATATGTAACACACGTCTACTACTTTCATATTCCTCATTTTTCCACAATTTCGCTTTCATTTCCTCCTATTTTTTTCTTGATCAAGCTTGCTTCAATTTCAGGTATACTACAAAACCCTAAAAAATTCTCAATTTTACATTCGTGAATCTCATTTCTAGCTTCCTGTGTTGTCAATACGTGTTCAATAATGGGTTCACGAACAAAAGACGTGAATTTTAAGAAACTCGAGTATCTATCACTTGTATCAAAGGTATGTACAGAACTCGAATCGCATTTAGGGTTTACGGATAAAGTTTTAGCCGAATTCATCACTGAAATTGGGCGAAATTGTGAAACTGTTGATGATTTCGATAGTAAACTGAAACAAAACGGGGCCGAACTGCCAGATTACTTCGTTCGATCGTTGCTGACGATAATCCACGCGATTTTACCTCCAAAATCGATACTAGCATCTGAAAAGGATTCCAATCACGGCTATAATGGCGGATTGAGAGATCCGGATCTAAATGATAATAAGTCAGGGAAACAATCAAGCGATCTTGAATTGTATCAGGTATATGAAGGTAGGGTGTCAAGAGTTATAGATAGCGGTTGTTTTGTTCAGATTGTTGGTATTAACGGTAAAGAAGGTCTAGTTCATGTGTCACAAATGTCTACAAGAAGAATTTCAAATGCAAAAGATGTCGTTAAGCGCGATCAAAAGGTTTTTGTGAAGGCAATTTCAGTTTCGGGTCAGAAATTGTCTTTTTCTATGAGAGATGTTGATCAGAACACTGGTATTGATTTGTTGCCATTAAACAAGTCTGCTGTATTTAACCCTGGATTATCAGGGATGAAGATCAATGAAGAAGATGTTGGTTTTGGTTCTGGTTCTGGTTCACGCGTGCATTCAAAGAGAATGAATTCTCCAGAGAAATGGGAGGCGAATCAGTTACTTGCTTCAGGGGTTTTAACTTTGAAAGATTATCAACTGTATGATGAAGAAATTGGTGACAGAATGAATTATCAAGAAGAAGATGATGATAAGGATCTTGAGGTTGAGTTGAATGAGGACACACCCGTCTTTTTACAAGGAAAAAGTCGTTACTTAACCGATATGTCACCGGTGAAGATTTTCAAAAACCCAGAGGGTTCATTGATTCGTGCAGCTGCATTACAATCAGCTCTCATAAAAGAAAGAAGAGAAGTTAGAGACCAACAACAAAGATCAATCGTTGATTCAATCCCGAAAGATCTGAACCGTCCATGGGAAGATCCAATGCCCGAATCAGGCGCGCGGCATCTGGCACACGAGCTAAAAGGAATCGGGTTGTCTGCAGTTGACATTCCTGATTGGAAAAAGGAATTATTTGGTAATAAAATATTGACTTTTGGTCAAAGGTCAAAGCTTTCTCTTCAAGAACAAAGACAAAACTTACCTATATACAAGTTAAAGAAAGAATTGATTCAAGCTGTGAATGATAACCAGGTTCTGGTTGTTATAGGCGAAACGGGTTCAGGAAAAACGACTCAGTTGACTCAGTATCTAGCCGAAGCGGGTTACACCACCAACGGTCAAATCGGGTGCACCCAACCCAGACGGGTGGCTGCAACATCTGTAGCCAAACGGGTTGCTGAAGAATTCGGCTGTCGGTTAGGTGAAGAAGTTGGATACACGATCAGGTTCGAGGATTGCACTGGTTCAGAAACCGCGATCAAGTACATGACTGATGGTATGCTTTTAATGGAAATTCTTAATGATGAGAATCTGTCTCAATATTCAGTTATTATTCTTGATGAAGCGCATGAAAGAACAATGAACACTGATGTTCTTTTCGGGTTATTAAAAGATTTACTGAAAAAACGACCCGATTTGAAATTAATTGTCACTTCTGCTACATTGGATGCAGAAAAGTTTTCTGAATATTTCTTTAACTGTAACATATTCACAATTCCTGGTAGAACATTTCCGGTTGAGATTCTTTACACCAAACAACCCGAAACCGATTATCTTGATGCAGCTTTGATAACTGTAATGCAGATCCATTTAACAGAACCCGAGGGGGACATTCTCGTCTTTTTGACCGGTCAAGAAGAAATCGACCACGCGTGTGAGTGTTTACAGGATAGGATGAAGCGATTAGGTAAAAACGTGCCTGAATTGATAATATTACCGGTCTATAGCGCGCTTCCTAGTGAATTACAATCAAGAATCTTTGAACCTGCACCTGTAGGGAAAAGAAAGGTGGTTATTGCAACTAATATTGCAGAAACATCTTTAACAATTGACGGTATTTTTTACGTTATTGACCCCGGTTTCGTTAAACAAAATGTGTATAACCCGAAACAAGGTCTCGATTCACTTGTGATTACTCCAATATCACAAGCATCCGCTAAGCAACGGGCTGGGCGGGCGGGTCGAACCGGGCCCGGAAAGTGTTACAGATTATACACCGAAAACGCGTTCAATAACGAAATGTTACCAACATCGGTTCCCGAGATTCAACGGGTGAATCTTGGGTTAATCACATTGAAACTGAAAGCAATGGGGATTAATGATTTATTTTCTTTTGATTTCATGGATCCACCATCATCACAATCTCTTGTTTCAGCAATGTCACAGTTATACACTCTTGGTGCTCTTGATGAAGAAGGGTATTTAAGTAATTTAGGTCGGAAAATGGCGAATTTCCCGCTAGAACCGCCTTTATGTAAGATGTTGTTAGCTAGTGTTGATTTGGGCTGTAGTGATGAAATTGTGACAGTTATTGCTATGATTACAACTGGGAATATTTTTTATAGACGTAAAGAAAAACAAAATCAAGCAGATCAGAAAAAAGTTAAGTTTTTTAGACATGAAGGTGATCATTTGAGTTTGCTTGCGGTTTATGACGGTTGGAAAAGTAAGAATTTTTCGGGCCCATGGTGTTTTGAGAATTTTGTTCAGGCCCAATCACTTAGGAAGGCCCAAGATGTCAGAAAACAGCTTTTATCTATCATGGACAGGTTTGTTCTCTTTGCTTTGTTTATATTTTATTATTATATTTTTACCATGTGTAATTGTGTATGAGTCGCTTTGGGTCGGATTTTGGGTAAAACCAAATAAAAAATTGAAATTTTTTAGGGTTTGGTGTGGTTTCTGTTTTTTGGGTTTTACCATTTATGCTTAAATCTTTACGGAAAAAAAAAATTAACCAAAAAAATGATAAATTTATCATTGAAAAATTAGGCTTGAAAATTTTTGATTACGCCATTTGTTATTAATTTTTAAACATTTATTATTGAAAAATACCGTCTTTATATGGTACTAGCTTACAAACCTGTGTATTACAAGGGATTACATAATCAAAACTATTTTTTTTTAAAATTTAAAAATGAAAAATGTTAAAACTTGAAACGTTAGAAACGATTTCTGTTAAATGTGGACTGAACCATATTGCAAATCTCATGGATGAAAATGTAATTTACTCTTTTAAAAATATAAGATAAATATTAAATACTTAATTAGATAATAATAATTTTCATTGATTTTAAAATATAAATGTATTTCAAAGTTAAGATAAAACAAAAAATATATAAAAATTCAAAAATTATAGTGTTGCAATGAAATCAAGTCTTAACTTTTTTGTCGTTAAAATACTAACGGAAAACTGTTAAGATTTGAAACATTAGGGGCGAAAACTGTTAAAACTTGAAACGTTATGGACGAAAGTTTTTAGGACTTGAAACATAGGGACTATTTTTGTTAAACATTGCAAACCTTAGTGATGAAAAGTGTAATTTACTCTTTTAAATATATAAGATTAATATTTAATTAGATAATAACAAATTTAATTGATTTTGAAATTTAAATTTATTTTATAATTTAAGATAAAATAAAAAGTATATAAAAATTCAGATAGTTATGGTGTTGACATGTGACATTTTTGTTACTCATTTATTAGGGATTGATGTTTCTGTTCGGTTTTTTTGGTTTCTTGCTCACCTAAAACCATAACCAAACCATAAAATTTGGATTAAAAAAAAACCATAACCAATCGGTTATTAGTTTGATTTGGTTTTTTCTGTTTCGGTTAAAGCGGTTTATTGTTCCAGTTTGTTTTTTACTCACCCCTAATTTTCACAATTTTTTTTTAACTCGCTGGTTTAATTTTAAAAAACCGCATTCAGTTTTACTTGGTATGTTTTACTGGGTATGTTTGTTTGTCAATAATCAATATGCTGATTCAGTTTTTTATTTTATTTTTCTGATCAGGTACAAACTGGATATTGTAAGTGCGGGAACAAACGTTACAAAGATTCAAAAGGCGATAACCGCGGGCTTTTTCTTTCATGCAGCCCGAAAGGACCCGCAAGAGGGATACCGAACAATAGTTGAAAATCAGCCCGTTTACATACACCCAAGTAGCGTGTTATTCCAAAACCAACCCGATTGGGTTATCTACCATGAGCTAGTTATGACAACGAAAGAATACATGCGCGAGGTTGCGGTTGTTGATCCAAAATGGCTCGTTGAATTGGCACCACGGTTCTTTAAGGTGTCTGACCCGACTAAAATTAGCAAACGCAAGCGAGGTGAATGGATCGAGCCACTTTATGATAGGTACCACGAACCCAATTCGTGGCGGTTAAGCAAAAGACGGGCTTAATCGGTGAGTTGAAGTTTTAGTTGTTTGGTTGTTTTTGGTGTTTGGGTTCTTTTTGTGCTTGCGTTAAATTGGTATGTACAAAATGTGATTGCATGTATATTAGGATTTGGAATAAGGAGTAAACAAGTATACTAAATTAAACATCCGGTGTTTTTCTTCATCAGTTAAAAGTATATACATAATATTTAGTATTTGGTCAAGTGTTTGGATTAAAATGGAGACAAAAAGATAATTATGAAAAGACATAGCAAATATAATTATATGAGGTTATAAAGGAACATTAAATGTGTTGTCTCTGCATCTCATGAACATGACATGATTTTATAGATCAAAGTTGATGTATTTTACACGATTAAGTACATAATTTTGTTCATCTATTTAACCATTCAATCTGAAATTTTTTAATTGTCGACCTTACAAACTTTAGTATAAATACACCACATATATTAGCAAGCTTGTATCATATTGATATCAAAGTGTATATGAATTGATGTCAGTCCTAGTAAGATTGAGGTCTGTTTGGCAACCTTTGAATGAGTAAGTGTTTAAATAGTAGAAGTCTTAATTATTAAGTGTTAAACTAGTAAGAGGTCAAAACTATTAAGAGGTAATATAATGTTTAATCGTTGGGAAGCAAATGTCTGAACAATTCAGATAAGAAGTCTTAAACATTCAATATCAGTATAGTGTTTAACCATTCAGAGGTAAATGTCTAAATGATTCAGACATCTACTCGAGAACAAACAGTCTAAACCATTTGGTGGTGAACCAGTAAAAGGTCTGAACCATTGAGAGCTTGTTAAAAGATAAACAAGTGTTTAAGTTAATCAGTAGATTGATAAATAAATTTAACGCACCATATGTCTAAACGTAGATGATATCTTCTTGTTGTCACTAGATCCATTTATTCACCATAGATAAAACAAACACTAACACGTTATGCACGATTAAATTCAGAAATAAAAAAGACAATGATTCACATGGTTTATCTAACACCCTCCAATTTGATAAACGCTACAAAAACTGCTTGTTTGTCAGATCATTCTACACTCAAACAAAGATCACCAATCAACAACCACTCTCACACTCTCACTTTCAACCGTAACAGACGACGAATCAAGCTTCCGATGGCCGCCAGCGACTCCACCACCACCGCTACCACCTCCGCAAACCTCGATAATTCCCCAGGTCAGTTTTCCGGCGATCTTTCGGTTACTAACACTAAATTCACTTGCTTTTAGGGTTGATTTTGAAGCAATTTTCACCCTATGCGTTCATTTGATTTAAGAACTAAAAATTATGTTCTTTTAAATTGTTTAATTCATAAGTCATACTAGTCTACAAGATTTGGGGATTTGCATCCAATATAGATTCAATTGTTTCAGGGATTGAACAGAAGAGAATAATTATACAAAACAACTGCGGTGAAAAACTTGTGGGTTTGTTACACGAAACAGGGTCCAAAGAGATTGTAATCTTGTGTCATGGATTTCGAGACTCAAAGGTACAAATTCAAATTTTATAAATCTTTGGTTAAATAAGATAAATTCATCAACCAAAAGGAGCATAAGGAAAACATAAACAGTCTACTTTAACATCAAATGGCAATAAACATCAAGAAAGTTGCATCAAAATTTGATCTTTAAGCTGTCATAACAAGAAAAGTCAACAAATTAGTCTCTTATATAAATTTAGGGTTTAATAACTTTAGGTGAAAAATCTTATGATATAATTACATTAAAACAATATAGTTTTAACTTTTACGGCATATGTTTGTTGTATACATCAAAAAAATACACTATAGGCAAATTTTCATCTGTTTAACCTCGTTTGACCGTTAATCAAACATTTATTCACATTTTTAAATGTGAACTTATTCTTTCTCCAGGATTACAATATGATGGTGGAACTCGCTTTTGCATTAGAAAAACATGGGATCAGTGCGTTTCGCTTTGATTTTTCAGGAAATGGGTAAGCCACAATGTTAAATGATGCAGTTTGACTTTAAAAGTCAAATTACCTAATTGTTGTATTTCAGGGAAAGTGAAGGCGTATTTCAATTTGGTAATTATCGTAAGGAGGTTGAAGACTTACACTCAGTAATTCAGCATTTCACTGCAGAAAATCGTGTTATAACTGCAATTGTTGGACACAGTAAAGGTATGTTATTTTAGCTAGTTTGACTTTTTTAGGTCAAACAAGCTTCAAGTTCAATTTGACAGATAAATATAAAATCTTTTGCAGGAGGAAATGTTGTGGTTTTATACGCCTCTTTACATCACGATGTTCACACGGTTGTAAACGTGTCGGGTCGATATAAGATGGATAAAGGCGTTGAGGAGCGTTTGGGAAAAGATTATCTGGAAAGAGCCAAAAAAGACGGTTTTATCGACGTCAAATCTAAAAAAGGTTCAGTTATTACAATCATGAATGAGTCAGTTCGGGTTATGTTTAATCTTTAATGGGTCAAATGGGTCAAATGGGTCAACAGTCCCTCAAAAGATTTTTTTTAAACATAAATCTTGTTAAATTCGTTTAAAAAAAAAACACATTTTAATTTAAATAAAAAATTATTTTTTGTAGTCATATTGACTCACTAATTATTTACAACAAAATAAATTATTGATATAAGGTGTTTTGGGTCAACCTAACCCGTTTTGAGGTGTACAATAAATTTATCATGAATGAGACAATTCAGGTTATGTTTTATGTTTAATGGGTCAACTGTTCCTCAAAAAGTACAGTTTTTTAAGCATAAATCTTCTTCCATTCATTCTTTTAAAACCACATTTTAATTCAATTAATATAATTTTTGTAGTCATATTGACACACTAATTATTTTTAAAAAAATTATTGATTAAAAGTGTTTTGATTATTAATTTTTTTTGTTTTGACCCGAATTACAATCTAAACTTCTTTTATTTAGGAGAATCTTTGTTTCGTGCAACATACGAAAGTATTATGGAACGCTTGAACACTAACATGCATGAAGCAGGACTTAAAGTTGACCAAAGTTGTCGAGTGTTGACTGTTCATGGATCGGTTGATGAAGTTATTCCGGTTGAAGATGCTTTGGAGTTTGCCAAGATTATACCTAACCATGAGTTAAGAATCATTGAAGGTGCTAATCATAATTACAACCACCACAGAGACGAATTGGTGTCGGTTGTTTCAGCTTTCTTGAAGGAGAACTGTTAGGATATGTGATCGAATAAGATGAATTGAATCTAAGTAAATTAACTATTATTAGTAGCGGAATCAAACAACACAATTCATCGAATTATATTTTATACCAATTCAAAATTGATTACAATATTTATCAATTTTAATTCCCTCTCAACTTGATGTTCTGCTCACAAAGTGTGTGGGTATTCACTTTGATCATTATTCATTTACAAGATCACACACACGTTACATATAGAGAATGTTCTTCGTCACTTATGACATCGAACAACTTTAACCGCTAACAACCGATGCCACATTATTACAACAATTAATACATGTAACTAACTACGATCTAATTCTATAAATACTGATAAAGCAACAGTTGTTCTGATAGTCTTTGCTTTTAGTAGCTGTTCGTTAGTTTTTATTCTTTGACGGTTGTTTTTTCTTAGTTGTTAATCTATAGCAGTTGTTTTGTTACTTTAGTGTTTATGATCATCAGTAGTTGAGAGGGGCAGTTGTTATTGAGCATCAGTTGTTAATTAGATTCATCAGTTATATTTCAACAATATTCCTCTGAACTGATAAAGCCAAAACTTTTATTTAAGACCCGATTTTCTGGTTATTTGCCCCCATAAATCTAATACAAAAGTCTTTGCACTATCACTAGCATCTTGTAGTTCACCAAAAAAAATTGTTTTAAATCTGAATCATGGAGTCCCAAAATTGAGTATACGAGGCACTTTAATTGTTACTCCTTTCTATCACAATTTCATTTGTTCTTTTATTGAAATGCCACCCTCTTATGTTTGACCTTGAAGAAGAGGTTGTGAAATCTGAATGTGGTTTTGAGGGTGTTAAAATCGGTTTTGGAACGAAATCTTAGCTCGATAAAGATCAGACGGAAGTTTTTAGATTCGTGAATAAATAACACATATATAAAATCCATTCGATGATTTCTTATTGATATAACAAATGATTACAATCAATTACCAAAGTAGTATACATAATCATAACATTTAAGCACAGAATTCACGAATCACTCTCTCATCTCTCTGATACCCTTGTAGTGGTTGTAGTCTTAGTTGTGTTTTTGGGAGGATTGTGAATGCAGTGTTAAACTCCGGTTTTGACTTTTGAAGAGTGAGAGGTGACAGCTTGGAAGGTGAGGTTGGATGTTGAAAAACTGCTGCTTCTTTTTCCGTTTAAGTTTGGCTTGGTATTACAACAATTGTTTCAAACTGTTGATATAAAGTTGCTTTGCTAACTGCATCAAGTTATCTTCTTTTTAACTTCCTTCATCTTTTGTTTTTTACTTTCATCTTGACCTATTTTTGCTCTTCTGACATCATCTAACAACTTCGCTGTCTCCCTCTTTTTGGCTTCATCGGCCACTTATTTAAACCATGGTGTAGGAGGAGCAACACCTGATATTTATGTGAGATGGTTTTTATAATCATGCATTTTTGTTTTGACCTCCTTGAATTTGGATTAACAAAAACACGCATCAGGGTTATTTGTACATTGGTAGAGTGAGTGATTTGTTTAGTGGCTTTATTGATGATTGAGGTAATTATGGAAGTTTTGAGTGAGGTGAGGTGAGTGGGATCGAGGAGAAGGTTTGACTCTTCTAAAATTTGTGGTGGTGGAGGTGTAGTGTTTGAGAGACCCTTAGAAGAGGGTGCCAGCCTTGGGTTGGATGTGGTGGGTTGGTCTTTAGTGTTCAAAGCTTTCATGACTAACTCGGTGAGATTAGCCATTCTAGCTTGAATGTTGGATAGCTTGAATGCTGGATACTTGGGCCGTCAATTCATTAAAAGTTTGTGTTGAATCATCAACATCCAAATGAACGGAGTTATCTGATTCCATGACATAACATGACCTAGATCCATTCCAGTAGTGTCATGTGCCCCTTGATCTTGGTACTAGGGACTTCCAACTTCAGTCGTTATGAATTCATCAATTGTTGCCATGAACGAAGGTTGAGGGATGGATACATCCTCTTGAGACTTTAAGAAATCAGCAAAATACATGTATGCTTCGTTCATTTGAGGAGATTGGGAAAGTGGATTTTTTAATCTAGTCACATTCTCATCTCCTTGGTTAGCTATAGGATCAACTGGGTCGCTGGTTTGAAGGGCAGCTCTTGAGTGTATACGGTCGAACGTGGAAAATTACTCGCAACTAGAGATGCACAAAAAAACCGGTTTTTAAACCGAAACCCAAAAAAAACCGGTTAATGAACCGGTTAGTAACCGGTTATAAGGATCGGTTTTTTTGGTTATTGATAACCGACGGTTTGTAACCGGTTATTAGGATCGTTTTTTTTGGTTATTGATAACCGACGGTTAGTAACCAGTTAGGGAGATTCTCGGGGAAACCGGTTTTTATAACCGAACCGAAACCGGTTAACCGGTCGTGGATATAGCCGTTGGGAAAAATATAGCCGTTGTAACGGTTCGATCGGGGAAAAAGTAGCCGTTGGGACCGGTTTTAACCAGCTAACCTACGGTTTTTACTAGCTGAACGAAAAAAAAAAAAAAAACTAGCCGTTGGGGTTAAAAATATAGCCGTTTTTGTGTTTTTTTTTTTACATTTTTGCCATCCAATGAAGTTATAAATAGGTTGGGGGTGTTTTGGTTCAATCACACCTTTCTTGTTTCTGTCTAAACACTAAAACGCTTAAAAAACGCTCTAAAAATATTTTTCGTCCTTTTACTAAATTCTCAATGGCAAGCTCACAATCACAAGGTGGCCAAAGTTCCACCGGTTTCGGTGCTTCCTCTAGTGTACCAACCGTTAAAGAAGTGTTACCTGCAACGAGGAAAATTTTCGACAAATTCGATTTAGTTATTTTGTCAAACGATGATAAGAAGGCTCGGTGCAAGCGTGTGGTAAGTTTTTCCAACCTCAATCAAACTCAACTTTGAAGATTCATTCCGAACGATATTGTGAGATCTTAAAAAATAAGGTGGATGACCCCCAAGTCAACTATCCGCCAAACTAGTCCCGAAACTCAATCTCAAACCGGAACTCCCCCAACAACTTAAAAAAATTAACGAACCGAAGCGTTTTTAATTTTATGAAGAAAAACTCTACAAGTCAACTATCCGCAGACCACAATTATGTTTGTCATTTTTAGTTTTCATGAACCAGATGCTTAGTTTTTTAGTTTTAGAATTGTAATCGAAATCGTAATGGCACTCGACGTGTCTTTTTATTTTTAATTTTTTCGTATCGTAATGTACTTTGTTTAATATAAGAGAACTTTTTAGTAATTTTGTTAATTGAAATTTTTATTATTTGTTTTATAAGTTATAAAAAAAATAAAAAAAAAATCGTATTTAAAAAAACCGGTTTGAAACCGGTTTTTACGGTTAACCGGTTCGGTTCCTAACCGGATAGGTTAGGATCGGTTCGGATATGTGTAACTTAAAACCGGTTACTAACCGGTTCGGTTAATTAAAAACCGGTTTGGGTTTTTATAAAAAAAAAACCGGCTCGGTTTTTTAATAACCGGTTTTGGACCGGTTAACCGGTTTGTGCATCTCTACTCGCAACTCCACTCGTATAATCGCTGACCCAAGCAACGATGGCTATCGACGAGACCCACGTAATGAAGATCGAGCGATTACAAGGAAGGATTCAAGATCTTGAACGGGATCTTAACATTAAACGGCTTCGACAAAGGGTCCGCTATCTTGAGTTCCAACAGGAGATGCGCAACGTAGAAACCAAGTCGAATGCTCTCGTCTGGGACAAGAGTGACGATGAGGAGGAGGATCCATCCTGCCATCCCCACCCAGGTTCTTTGAACCAATCTATTAGCAGTTTAGCACTATTTATCAAAAGATGAACCGAAATTTGACGAAGACGGGATAACACCGGATGAAGAAGAATGCCAGTTGGTGCAAAAAGCTTTTATCGGACTTCCTGTTAAAGTGAACGAACCAATATTATCTGAATTTTTAAATGAAAATGAGGTTGATAATGGTGGTAATTTGGTCGCTGTTGAGGACCCTACAGTCGAGAATATTCTCTACGAGTATATCGGATTTCAGATTCTGGAATATTATCATAATGGCAACACCAAATTTAATCATACTACTTATTTAGAATTTGTAATTAATAAATTGGTGGTGACTAAAAACACGAGACTTCAAGTTAATTCTATTGGCCCAAATGTCATAAAGAATTATATTGCTCGAGTGGTGGGTTATGTTAAGATGCTACATGGGCGACAATATGATATATTCAAATTCAATTTATACAAAAAGTCTGGAAAATTGAACAAAGGAGCCGATGGTCCAATCAAGCTTTTCAAGTGGCAGAACGATAATGCTCGCAAGACTTGAGTACGAGTCTTTTCGAAAACCGAGAGAATGATGTCGGTGACAACCAAAGAGTTGAATTCGATACAAAGTGGGATCCAGGTTAAAAAATATCTTGAATTTGTAATTAAATATTTATGATTTACTTCTTTAGTTAGCGTTATTTTTTATTTATTTTTGTGTTTACTTTAAATATATGTTTCCTGATGTAACCCTATAAACTAGACTAAATTACAAACTTCAACCTTTATGTTTATTAATAATCACAAATTTCAACCTTTAACTTTAATAAGTACACTAGACAACCTTTAATTAATAGTTGATTAAAATATCAACCTTTAAACTAACTTCAGTTAGTTCTCCTTGTTAATTATTACTGGATGGTTTGTTTTATCAAAAGTTAAAGTTATGGGATTTTCGTGTTCAGCGCGACTGTTAAAACTTCTTTTCGCTTTTCCCGCTTCGTCCAGGATCCGTTTCGCGCACGGTTTTTGCCTACGTTCGCGATTTTTCATTTCCTATATATGAACCCATTGGTTTCACCTCCTGCAGAGGTGTTGAGATATCATATCTATAATACGTTTCATCGTTGTAAGTGTATCTTTCGTATCGTCGCTCATATCAAAATTTCGTATACACTCAAAAGATCAGAAATACGTCTTAGAATATGATAAAAGTATTTATCTATACGATTCAAGTATCATATTCGGTTTCTATTTCAAGGTAAACTTTTATTTTCATGTTTTCAAATTGAAATGCGTCTTCGATTTTGATTTCAAGTATATGTCAGGATCGAACCAGATCTGGATCTGTGATCTGTTATAACAATAAGCTGTGATTTCGATTGATTACAGAGCGGAAACAAGCAATCAATCTAAGTTTAGATAAGATCTAAATAATGAAACCCACAGTATTAATATTCAAGACATAAT
>WOUH02000002.1:10866165-10882036 GCA_009936405.2 Stevia rebaudiana | reverse complement strand
TATAAAAACTTGTAAAAGTTCTATAAAAATAGAGAGAGTAGAAAGAGTGAGGGTGAAGATTGTGTTTGAGATGAGTGGTATTTATGTAAAAAAAGTTAAAAAAAAGATTTTTTTTTTTAATTTAAAATGACCAACGGTCATTTCTTTAAACCCAACGGTCACTTTTTTTTTGCAATAACGCGGTCATGGGGACGACGACGTCTTCGGTAACGCCCGGGAAAATGATAGGCGGGGCAGTGTTGGGCGTCATAGGGGGCGTCGTCGAAGTCCATAACGCCCACCAAAGTGGGTATACCGGATAGCCTTATATCACAATTAATATCCCATCAATTTGTTTTCAAGTTAAAATAATATTTTCCATACAAAATTGAATTTACACATTTCAAACTTATTGAGTAACCGCTAAACTCGATAACTAGTTTCTAACTTGAGTATTGTTATTATGTGAAAAGAACAATCTGTACGAAGCAGGAAAAGTAAAAATAATTACACTACATTGTAAAAATGATGTTTTAATTAACTATTAAAATGCAATGACCTATAATATAGGGTTAAATTCAAGTAAATATGGTGTTTATTTTAAAAAATGTAAGAAGAATTTATAACCGTTAAATCTATATTGAGATCAAATTGTATGAGACAGGTTGTTGAAGGGTATTTTAGTAATGGTCACATTTGTTTATTTTTTTTCAAATTTCTCCCACATTTTTTAAATGTCCATAACTTTTGCATATGACGTTATTTTTTTAAAAAAAATCACACCATAAAAACAAGTGTTTTTTATCTTTAAAACGACTATAATGTTAATATATAAAAAAAAAAAATTAATCTTATTGTGTATAATTCTCGTCATTGTGTTTTCCATACAGGTCATTGTGTTTTCTATACGGGTCATTGTGTTTTACAACAGCTCATTGTGTCTTTCAAGCTCGACATTGTGTTTTTCCTACTCATCATTGTGTCTATCATGTTTGACGTTGTGTTTTCCTAAACACCATTGTGTCTTGCGTTAGTGTTCAGAAAAACACAATGTCGAGCTTGAAAAACACAATGAGCTGAATGGAAAAACACAATGAAGAGAATTATACACAATGACATGTATGAAAAACACAATGACGAGAATTATACACAATGAAGTGAAAAAACGTAAAAAAAAATTATAACAACACTCTATACTCATCTTAAAGAAAAAAAAAAACTCTCGTTTTTATGGTATAATTTTTAAAAAAAATAATGACGTATGTAAAAGTTATGAAATGTTTTAAAAATTGGTGAAATTTAAAAAAGTCAATAAAGGTAATCATTACTAAAGTGCCCTTTCAACAACATTTTTAATCATAACCATTGATTAATGATCTAGTGGCTATAAATCTCTCTTATGTTTTTCTCATTTTAAACACCTTATTTAGTATAACGCTACCCTATAATATAATATCTATTATTATAAAACTAAAACATTTCATTGATTGGGAAAGTTTAGCCCTCACTCTCCTTAATCCCACCTGCCTTTATATATTTTTGTTGTGTTAATTGTTAATAGTCATGACAACTTATCATAAGTAACTGTCACATAAGCAAAGTTTGTTTTTTTTGCTATACTTAACGTTTTATCTCAAAATGTATTTAAAGTAATCTATATATAAAAAAAGGATGATTAACTAAAAACATAATTAACGTAAATACATAAAAACAAATACAGTATAGAAACTTATAGTAAAAAATCATGTGCAAAATCGACTTTTTGTATTGAATTTCTGTTTCTTTTTACAATATTTTTATCAGTAGTTTGTTTTTTTTACCAAATTTTTTTTTGGGGTGCTTTTAAGCAAAAACATATTTCTACTTGATCCTATCTCTATATAATCTCTAACGAAGCCTATTTTTGGGCATATGATGATTATGTCATGTGGGTCATAATAATGAGGTGAGATGCAACGGATAGTTTATATTGTCTATTGATTACACATAACTTTAAAGTTGAAAAAAAAAAACATTACAAAGGTATAATGTAACGACTTAGGTACGCTATCATTAACAACGAATATGAATGATGTTGAATTGGTAAGAAAATGTGTTATATTATTAAGCTTCGTTAATGTATATGACGAGAGGATAACTATAAAGTTAAACTTGATATGTGAGAATAGTATAATACTAGTATCAAGATAAAGAAATATTTATTTTAAAGTAGCCACTTTAGTAATTAAAAATAAAGTTTAAAGCACTCAATGATTAAAATATATAAAACATTAAAACTAATTGGCATTGAAGGGGTAACGTTACGCTTAACAACAATATTGATTCACATGATTTGAAATGATTAATCTAACATTTGATTCTTACAAATAAGGTTAAAAAACTTAATTATACAAACAAGTATACCTTTCGACACAAATATTGAATTGCAAGTTGTGGGGATGACAAAATGAGATTGGGTGGCCACACATATATCACATGCTAAGATGGCATGGGAATCTAGTTTAATGATGGGTTTTTAACACGTGAATGGTGACAACCTTGATAGTAATGATTAAGTTTGGTTTATTTGTGCTTCGAGATATTAAGTTTTATGATAGATTATTTGTTGTTGAGCAAGTTTGTGTTTAGACGCTAGTTGTTTATTTATATCCTTCTCATTCTAAGTTGGTTTTTATTTGAATGAATAAAATGAATGAGTCGGGTTGCCCTTCCAATATATCACGTTCATGTGCTTGTGATCTGATTGTTTTGACCGGATCTACCTAACAGAAACCCATAACCGACTTAAACATGCATTATGGCAGAATTTAGCACCATCGTATATAGGATCAAGAGAATCCGTTTTAGGTGGTGGGCTGGAGGCATAAATATTGTTTTAACTAACTTTATGTTTTAACAATATATAGGTATGAATTAAATTATATGAAAATAAAAAACATGAATAATAAGTGAAAAAATTGCATAAACAAACAATATCATCGTCGTCATCATCATCATACCTGGTGTATCTCACATAAAGATATGGTCCGAGTAAGGTAAGATGTAGACAACCTTACATCTTCCCCGTAAAAATAGGGAGACTGCTTCTAATGAAACTTACGGCTCATTATGCTTGATTAACCGTATATCGTAACTTTTCACGTTATTTTTACAAAAAACATGTACTATATAGGTATTTTAAGGTTGTATGATTTCTTTATATAATGTTATGATGATGTCAAGATAACGTAAATATCTGAAATAATTTCATGGTATAATTTAGTTTGAGATGTTACAATACCTGTAAGTAAACGCAAAATGTCATCTTCGTGATTTTCTCCTGATAGCATCTCTAAAGATGAACATGTGGAATTTGGTTTCAAGCAGCACCTTTTTCTGTTACAACATGCTAATTAATGTGTAATTAGTTTTAGTATTTTTCCTTTATAAAGTTACAAAAAAGTTTGAGTTGGGTGTGTGTGAATGTGGAGACATGATTTGATTGATCTACCTAATTTGGCTTGACATATACAAAGAAAAAATATATAACCTTTCAAATTTGTTCATCTTTCTCGCTTCAAATTTTACACTAAGTTTTGATATATCTATGAAATCTACTAAAAAAGGCTAAGTTTTGATATATTTACAAAATCTACTAAACAATAGTTTCAAGCACAATATACTAGAATTTTGGCCACGTAGATGTCATGTATAGTTTTGTGTTAACATAAAACACTACATTATTAATTTTATCGGTTTAGTTACAAATACATATCATTTCACATGATCAAACAAATTATCTACATCATATTAATATATTTATTATACATTCGTACAAAGTCAAATTTTGAGTAATTTAAAAAGTAAATAGTCAATTAAAATTACATATTAAACAAGTAATTGTAGATCTCATTATTAAGCAACCCAAGTATCAACTACACACTCATTTTACCGAAATCACATTAAGCAACAAAATAAATGAAGAGATTCTTATATTACTTTAAGGCTTAACTAATTGTGCATCTCACTACTAAGAAAGATGAGTATCAATTGCACACTCACGAGTCAGGTTACCAAAATCAGATTAAGGATAACACAAAGTCAGATATAGGTAACAATTCTCACAAAAATCACATTAAACACAACACAAAGTTAGATCTAGGGTTAACAATTCATACATATATATAGTAATTCATATAGCACACGTTATTGTGTGTTATACTATTTGTCTTTTATATTGTATTTGACGTGGTGAATAAATCTTGTTATACTAATAAAAAAGTATTTTAAATTACATTTGTTTCTTTTTTCTAGCACCTCTAATCTTCAGCAAAAGTTTACTCGTGTGATTCCACAGTAAACAATCTTAAAATCATGAAAGTATTATATCGATAATTTTGTAAGACATGTTTTTGGCTTTTATCACATGTTTAAAGTACAAAGGATGGTGAAATAAAAGAAAAAAACAAACAAAAAAAATCCTTATCATGATTTGGATTGATATTCACCCAAAAACAAGGTGAGTTGTCAAATGCACATTGACACATCACAACACCTCTCTTTACCCAACCTCATAACCGAAAATCAGTCATTAAACTAGTCAAAGCAACCTCTTTTGAATTAACCCCATTAAACCATTTCTTTCAAGTTACAACTCACCCATCAAATCATTTTCCAATAATTTTCCTCTGAACTTTAAGTTTGTGTCACAAAAATATAATTTGGGATTTTCAGTATTTCACAATTTCAAGAAAATTCCTCTGTTAAAAAATTTCTGTAACATCTATTCTCCCCCTCTCAATCCCACCAAACCATCCTTTTTTTAATCTTTATCTCGCACAGTCTTCATTGATTCTTTAAAACTGTTAAATTTGTTAATCTTATATAATGAAGAATCAATCTTGATTGTCTCGAGTGTTGTTTTTTAATCTTTTCTTATCTTGGGCTAGTATAAAGATCGAAGTATACAAGAATATGTTCGTTTTATAAAATAGTATATGTTTTTTTATCAATTTATTCTTGAAAACAGAAGAAAACAGTTGTCTGAAACTGTAAGGAGATGCTGTTAATTTTAAAGAATCAGCTCTGCAAATTACATAGCATTTTGTTAAGCTTTGATGATGATAATAATAACAATATAACCAAAAAAATTTCTTTTTGTTGCTTCGTGTTCACTGTTTGTGGCTCTTATTTGATCTAATTATAGACCCCTTTCTCTCTCTTCTTTTATTGTTGCTTCAAGTTTTTACATGTTCAGTACTCTATTTATTATAATTAATAACAAAAGTTATTATTATTTTTATTATTTTGCTTTGAATGTTTTTGGTTTGATCTGGGATTGGAGTTTTGGGGTTTACTGATTCATCTTCTTCATGAGATGAATCTGATGTTGAAGTATATCTTCTTGCTGTTGCAAGTGTACGCCATTGTTAGTCCTTTGATGGTTCAAGAATCTTCAGGTAATCAATTCCCATTTT
Organism: Stevia rebaudiana; assembly: GCA_009936405.2. NCBI lineage: Eukaryota > Viridiplantae > Streptophyta > Magnoliopsida > Asterales > Asteraceae > Stevia > Stevia rebaudiana. The sequence continues at coordinate 10,876,601 of WOUH02000002.1, read as the reverse complement.
ACCCTTCTCAATTTTCTTAGTTCTAATTCAAATCTAACCTTTTTTTGAAAACCCATTTGGGAAATTTCTTAAATTTTTATGTCGGTTTGGTAGTTTCTTGATTATTTTGCTTCTGTTTGAGTTGCATTTCTGATAAATCTTGATGTTTGATTTGTGAATTTTTTTTTGGTGATCAGTAATTGTGTAAACATGCCAGATAGAATGTTAATTGGATCAATTTATAATCTTGACATTTTCTTGAAAATCCATTTAAGTGGGTCTGATAAATTCTTGATTCTTATCCTTGTGTTTAAGCTACATTCCTGACAAATCTTGATGCTGCAAGTTGTTATATATTTTTGTGATCTTTGAATTGTGTAATATGCAGATAGATGTTAAATTGATCAATATACATGATTATAAATCTTTGCAGTGAATATAAGGAAAATAAACTAAATTGATCATCAAATTTGTGTTGTTTACAGAAAATTCATCATTTTGAGAATTTCAGAATAACAAATTCATCATGTTGAACATTTTGCTTGTTATTATGCGCATTTTTTATAAATCTTGATGTGGCAACCGGCAAGTTGCTATTTTTGTGATAATTAAATTTTAGAATATGGAAATAGAATGCTAATTAAATTGATTCATAATCAGGATTTGATAATGAGTCATAAATTTTGAATCTTTTAATCATTAGAACTAAAACATTCATATTGTTGAACTCTTATCAAGATCCATCTAGATTACATCTTTTAGTTATGCCCAAACAAAAATATCACTTATAAAGTTTCTTAATTTGAAATATATATACTTTATATAACTTAAATTTACATTTTTTTCAGCCTCTTCAAATTTCGAGTCAGCATCGGGACCCGAAGGACCTTCATCATCTCCAAACACTCCTATAAATGAATCTCCACCAAATGATGCAGGTATACTTTTATTATAGTCAAATGTAATATTTTTCAAAAACAAAATTCATATAATTTGATTAAAAGTGTGTTAAATGGAATTTTTGAAAACCAAAATTCAAAAAAATTTAATATATTTTTTTTGTGTTAAATGTAATTTCTTTCGAGTTGCAGCACCAATTACATCAATCCCAAACGGGTCACCACCAAGCCCGCCAGTCATCCCTCCAATCACCCCCGTTTCCATTCCACCAATTCCTCAACCAGAAAAGCCGCCAGCTATCAAATCTCCAGTTTACCCACCAACAGCTTCAGGTAATTTTACAATTTTTTATAATATTTATATTAGTTTTAATACAACAATTTTGGTTGTCTTGAATGCAGTAGAAATAACACAACCACCAAAAAATGATCTTCAAAATCCACCACCAGTGGCTCAAGCGGCACCGCCACCTATGTTTCAAGCACCACCACCATTCATTTTACCTGGTTTGCTGACTTTGTATAATTATGAATCATTTTTTATCAATCAAGATTTTTTTTGAAATGTGATCATTTTATATATAATTTGTAGATCCTGTTACATCACCGCCAACTAAAACGCCAGTGGCATCACCGCCAACGTCCCCTACATTGCCCGTACCGCCTCGTAACTTGCCACGTAATGAAATATCTATAGCTTTTTTTGACATATAACATTTTCAAGATTTCTGCTTTTTTTTTATATGCAAATCTAAATTATTAATGACATTTTATATGTAATTTGTTTATGCAGTTCCTGTTGATTTGCCGCCAACCACATTACCAAGTTCACCTCCTATGCCTCCAACCACATTACCAAGCTCACCGCCTATGCCGCCAACCACATTACCAAGCTCACCGCCCATGCCGCCAACCACATTACCAAACTCACCGCCTACGCCGCCAACTACATTACCAAGTTCACCGCCTGTGCCGCCAACTACATTACCAAGCTCACCGCCTGTGCCGCCAAGCACACTACCAAGCTCACCGCCTATGCCGCCAAACACATTACCAAATTCACCGCCTTTGCCGCCAGGTAGACTATACGTTTTTTTATTTGTGCATCCCTCTATCTTGACATAATTTTTTCTTAGATAATTTAGTAATAATATGAAAGTGTCATTATAATGATCAGACCCTGCTAATTTAGTGGGACTTTACTGAGTACATTTGTTTGTTTTATCGTTTAACTGCTCTAGTGATCTAACCATTCTATGAATCAAGATTGTTGAACACATTGTAAATTCATTAATTTCAAATTTTAAAATTTATTTTTCTTGATATTTTTATAATATATGCTATCTAGAACCAGTGGCATCGTCTCCGAGCACATTACCAGTCAATTCGCCTCCAAGTCAACCTACGTTGACTTTCCCTCCACCAAACTTGCCAGGTGGATTTCAATTTTTACTCTAAGTTTATGCTCTCTATTTATATGATTCGTACTTTTTTTTTAATAATGGGGTGTTTGGATGTACCTTTTGAAAGTAATTATGCGATATTGAATAATCAGAATCAGATAATCATCTGTTATAAAATGTGACACAATAGATATTGCTATATGTGCTTCACTTAGCACACACCATTAGAATCATGTTTTTTATAGGATTTCCCTAATAAATTTTGATTTTCTCTAACTATGTTTCATAATTACTAATTAGCCCCTGTGGCGTCACCACCAAACATATTGCCAAAAGATCCACCTCCAAGCCCCCCTTCATCAACCATGCCTCCACCAAATCTACCAGGTGAGCTATATTTTTAATATTAATTATCATTTCATGATTTTTTATTAATAAAGTATAAATTTGCTATGATTTGTATATTAATGAAATTTATTATCACAGTGCCTGTTGCATCACCACCACATGCATCTCAAGTGAACATTTCGCCGCCAAATCCTATATTTGCGCCACCTCCATCTAATTTATCAGGTAGATTATAAAATCATCTTTATATTAATTTTTTAACTATTTGTTTATCTCTTGTTTTTATTTTTATTTTTTTATGATTCATATTTATTGATTCAGTGCCTGTTGTTGCATTACCCCCAAACAATTCACCGGGAAATTTGCAGCCAATAAACCATAACTCATCCATACCTCCTCCAAACTTACCGGGTTTGTTTTTTATTTAATTAAGATTAATAATTATTATTCCCTTTCTCCCCAAACAAATGCACAAAATTACTATTTTTAGTTATTCAGATTAATTATAATTTTTAGTAATTGTTACAAGATAACAATCATATTGGTATTGATCCATACAATTTGTCTATTGTGTCCATATTTAGGGTATTTTAAACATTTGACCAAAAAATCAACCCCTTTGACCAAATCTCTATTTAGGGGTATTTAATAATTTAAACACTTGACTAAAAAGTCAACCTCTTTGACTAAACTTGTTTTTGCAGATCCTCATGTTTCTCCAGTATCATCTCCTATACTTCCTTCACCTCCAATTCAACCTCCTCCTGTTAAAGGTTTCTTAAATCGCCATTTAATTTATTCATTTTTGTTTAATTATATAAAAATCATATTTTTTCCCCCTTTTTTGTAGCTCCAATTGTGCATAAAGCTCCAAGATCATATAACCATGCTCCACCTCCACATTCAAGTTATGAATCTCCGCCTACAAAATCTCAACCACCGCCATCTTTACCGCCAGTGTATCCACCACCGCCACCAGGCCCAAAGATCAATCCAACCCACCACAACCCGCCACCGCCAGCTGGCCCAAATAATAATAACTCAAGACACCATGCTCTAACACCACCAAATTTAGGTATGCATATCTTCTGATGCTCATGTGGATTGAGTAACGGGTCAAAATCCGGGTTGACCCGATATACTAGTAGTCAAACTCTTTTAAATAAAGCAATTTGGAGGTTGTATGCATAGGCGTTTGCCATGTTTGACCCGTTTCTTTTTTAGATTTTTTTTATGGTATTCATTTTACCAATTTAGAGATAAAAGCATGCCAATTTGATTAATCCAAAAATTACAACACATTTTACTTATTTCTAATTTGGGTACAAGACAAGTATAAGAACCATTCTACCACATCAGATTTTGCAGGCCAAAATCACAGAAATATAATTAGTTTTGTAAAGTAAATATTTACCAAGGACAATGATGACCATATTAATAACCAAGTGATATCACAAAGCTATTTATTCAAGTGTCCATTTAATTTTTTGTTTCTTTTTAGAGAGATTCGTTAGTCTTCTTTGCAACAAGTGAGTAAAAATTTAGTATCTTTATTTTTATATATTTTGCATATTAATTAATTGATTTTCAGGTTCAACGGTGCCTCCGGTTGAAAACACTATTTCACCTTTAATCTCTCCACCTACAACTTCTCCAACTGTACAAACTACAAGTAAGAAACACTCCTTGCATCCTTCAAAAAATTTAAAATGACAAAAATAGCCTTGACATTTTTTAATCTTTAACATGTTGCCAATTCATAACAATACATCAAAGGTTATTATTTTCCAAATTGGGATGAATTATTGTCTTGTTAGTTTCTTCATAAGCTTTATTTATTTATCTATTTATTTATATATTTATTTATTTTGTTTGATAGGGCCGATAATTTCTCCTAATGTTTCTCCTCATTATACCCCAAAGATTCCAAAGCCGCTTCAAGCATTACCACCTCCACCTCCTAATGAAGGTTTATAAAAATAATATTCATTTTTTTTTTACCAAAAATGCATTAAGAGAACCTCATGGTGTTCTTCCTTCAAGCATCTATTCAAGTTTCTTGATTTTTTACTTCATTATGTGGTAGAATTTGTTCAAACACATGTTCTGTTATTACATGGTGTTTGGATGTGGAATTTGAAAGTGATTATGTGAAACTGAATAATAAAATAAAGGGATAATTGATTAATTTCATATATATCCTACAAACTTGACAAATAGCATATACATCAAAAAAAAATTTACATGACATATATCCGTAAACTAATCAAAATATCATATATATATCCCTTTTAACACATTTTATAATTTTTTTTATTTATAATATGACCATTTTACCCTTACTTATTTAGAAATCTTTAAAATTTTACTTTTAATCATCTTTAATCTCATCTTTTTTACTGTTTATTTAAAAAGTATATACGATTATGGAAGGAAGGATATATAAGTACGGATGATAGTGATACTATATTCATAAAGGGTAAAATTGGTATTTAGTAACATATCATCAAGGAAGGATAATTATGAAATTTCAGTTTTTCTTTCAATAAATATGATATTTAATGTCTTTTGTAGGGAAATCAACCCTAATTTTTTTTTTTAACATGGCTTAAGTTGACTTTGAGTAATCTAGAGAGTTGACTTTTAATCATTTGCAGATTGTTCATCAATAACATGCATTGAACCATTAACCAACACGCCTCCGGGAACACCATGCAAGTGTGTGATGCCGATGCAAGTTGAACTCGGTCTCGATGTTTCACTTTACATCTTTTTTCCATTGGTATCTGAGCTGGCGTTTGAAATGGGTTCCGGTTTATTCATGAATTCAAGTCAAGTTAGAATCATGGGAGCAAATGAAGACGATCAAGATCCTGAAAAGACGATTGTTATCATCAATTTGGTTCCGCTTGGTGAAAAGTTTGATAATTATACCGCGTATGTAACTGCTCAAAGATTGTGGTTGAAACAAATGCCTATTAATTCCACTCTTTTTGGCGATTATCGAGTTTTGTTCATCAAGTATCCAGGTACTTGTAGTTTAGATAGACGGGTCAAATGGGTTTGGTTTGACCCGTCAACTATTTCTATTTTTTTTTTTTAATTTTCTTAATATTTAAGCAAAATGATTTAAGAGGTTGTATGCATTAATAGTAAATTTTATATAGCTTTTAACCTGTCTCCCTTTTAGGTACATATTTTAGTTGACCCGTTTAAGATAAAAATCAAACATTTATTAGGAAATGGATTGAAACTTTCACCTTTACTACATTTGAGAATCAGTTTCTTTGATCTCAAAAGTAAAATTGAAAATTCACTTGCTTGAAATTAAAAGATTTGAGATTGGTTAAAACATGGTTGAATCTCAAAACACTTGGTTATTCTTTTTTTTTTTTTTTTTCCACAAAATCAAGAAACATTATTATTACTTGGAGTACAATAATTTAAGAGGTTGAATATATTATAACAAGACCACAGGCCACTTTTTCCTAAAAATACTTTTGACCCGTTTGAGATAAAACCCAAACCTGTAAACTGGTCAAAACTATCACTACTACAACTACACTTGAAGAATCAGTTTCTTTGACTTGAAAAAGTCAAACCAGAAAAAATCGCTTGCTTAAATTGAATTATTTATTTATTTATTAACAGGTCTTCCTCCTTCACCACCAATGCCATCTGGCGGCAACGGTGGCAATGGTGAACCGTATGGTCATGGAAACAATGGCAGAGATATGAAACCACTTGGAGTTGATGTGAGTAAGCAAAGGCGTAACAATAAGTTTACTGGCGGTGTAATCTCTATCATAGCTTTGTCAGCGGTTGTAGCCGTGGTTCTAGCCTGTGTTGCGGTTTGGGTTCTGGTGGTTAAACGCAGGGACCATGGGCCTCGGTCAGGTGCCACCGCATCAGCCACTTTACTTTCTGCCACAAAATCATCAGGTAATTTCTACACTCAAAACAGTTGTCTCAAATATCAGGCGAATGTGTCAGGTTATTAATTTAAATTTATTTTTTAATTTTTTTTATTTTAAAGTTTTTAATTTTTGTTTTTCGGACTTTTGGGTTGGATCAAATATGATTAGAGTACATATATATGTCACTTTCTCAAATTTCAATAATAATCTAATACTTTAAATGAAAAAATCTAGTTCCTTTTGTTAGATTTTTTTTTTTCTAGTTGTATGGACCCATTAATAATTAGAGAGTTGAATTTATTAATTTAACACACAAGTGGCAATTTCAGATACAACCCAAAACATGATCAGAAAATAATCTAAAGTTTTGGATTTTATATCCAACTCGTTTAATAAACCAGTGTGTTTCAGACCGACCTGTTTAATTATAAAGGTTGACCCATTAACCAGTTTCCGACCCGTACCCGTTAACATGTTGACAATTTGATTACTATCAATCTACTTGTTTGACCCGTTTAGATAAATGCATCAAATGGGCGGTGTTTGGTCACACGGTTATAAGTTTGTGCAAGTCAGAGTTGGTTTTTGATATTAATAAATACACGGGTTTTGTTCGGTTTTACCATTCAACCCGCCTTTTTCGCTACATGAATTTACAGTTTTACACCCTTTAACTCACAAAGCAACAATTTTTACCTCCAAGATTCGAAATTTATATATACATGCAACTTATTTTCAGTAAAAAGTAAAGTTTTTTATCCCATTGTTTGCCCCTTTTGATGCAATCAACCATCGAATTCTCAATACAAACTTTGATTCAAATACCGATTTCGATTCTGAATCGCAAAACTCAAACCATGAATGCGTGCAGGTGTTGGTGGCTCAATGACAGGGAGCGGACCGGAGTCAGCTTCAGCATCATTCCGGTCCACAATAGCATATAACGGATCTGCAAAAACGTTTAGTTCGATCGATATCGAGAAAGCAACCGACAATTTCAACGAATCAGGGGTTCTTGGTGAAGGTGGATTTGGTCGTGTTTACAGTGGCGTTCTTGAAGACGGGACAAAAGTGGCGGTAAAAGTGCTTAAACGCGACGATCAACAAGGTGGTCGTGAATTTTTGGCGGAAGTTGAGATGCTTAGTCGATTGCATCATCGGAATTTGGTTCGATTGATCGGAATTTGCACGGAGGAACGAAATCGGTGTTTGGTTTATGAGCTTATACCCAATGGGAGTGTTGAATCTCATCTTCATGGTAATTTTTATTAAATGTTTTGCAATTTAAGGTTAAAGGAGGTCGAGCCACTCTTAAGATCGGCTCAGTAAAAGTTAGAGTCGAGCTCATGACTAAATAATGTTCGTTTAAAAAATGATTCCGAGCCCCAACTTTACTTATTGAGCTCAATCTTTTATAAAAAAGTTCTATGTTATACTATACATATACACACATGTATAACACTTTCATCTTTTATGAGTTTCGAGAAATTCAAGTGTGTTTGGAATCTTACACTACTTTAACACGTCTTCACAGTGGTGTCACACATTATACTTTTTAACAGCACTGTAACATGTGTTACAGTTTTGTGAGATTCCAAACGCAAGACAAGTTTGAACCAAGTTCAAGCTTGAAAACTACTCATAATCTTTTAATATTACATAATCACGTTCATAATGCACATCCAAACACCCTTATACGTGCATTGGAGTCGAGAAGCAGAGTTTTTGAGTTCTAAAAGTAAATCATTTATCTTTTTGGTGCTTTTTTGGTTTGTTTATGTATGTTATAATGGAAATTTGGTTATTTAGGAATTGACAAGGAAACTGCGCCGTTGGATTGGGGGGCCCGCTTGAAGATAGCTTTGGGTGCGGCCCGTGGGCTAGCTTATTTGCATGAAGATTCAAGCCCAAGAGTCATACATAGAGACTTCAAGTCCAGTAACATTTTGTTAGAACATGACTTTACTCCTAAAGTTTCTGATTTCGGTTTGGCTCGATCCGCTTTAGATGAAGAAAACCAACACATCTCAACACGCGTTATGGGCACTTTCGGGTACATTCTTTTCCTTCAATACGAGTGTTTTATGTTTTATGTTATATTTTCTTGGTTATTATATGATGTATTTTTTATTTTTGTTATGAAAGATATGTAGCTCCCGAGTACGCGATGACAGGTCATCTTCTAGTAAAAAGTGATGTTTACAGCTACGGAGTTGTGCTCCTCGAGCTCCTCACCGGAAGAAAACCCGTTGACATGTCAATGCCATCGGGCCAAGAAAACCTAGTGGCGTGGGCCCGACCTCTACTCCCGACACCCGAAGGTCTAAACCTACTTATTGACCCGTCACTAAGCCCAGAAGTCCCATTCGATAGTATAGCCAAAGTAGCCGCAATAGCATCGATGTGTGTGCAACCCGAGGTGTCACATCGACCCTTCATGGGTGAGGTGGTTCAGGCGTTGAAATTGGTGTGTAACGAGTGTGAAGAAACACGCGATTTGGGCTCACGAAGTTGTAGCCATGAGGACCTACAGTCCATGGACTTTGATCCCCGGGCCAGTACAAACTCGGGCCCGGGCCCATCACGGTCCACATATCAAAGCTATGAGTCTCCGCTAGATGTGGAGAATGGGTTTTCGGGTCTTGGGCTAGATGTAAATTCGTTTAGGATGGGCTCGACTTCAGGCCCTTTGAGGCCCAGGAGACGGATGCAGATTTGGGAAAGGGTTAAGAGATTTTCGAGTGGTAGTATGAACGATTATGGAGAACTTTTACGGTTCTTGTCACGATCTCGTTGACTTTTTTTTAGTTGATTTTTTGTTTACTTTGGCCATGGTTGACCTGACCCACTCTCCTATGTTGACTAAATGAATGGTTAAATGTACAGATATAAGTGTTGAATTGTGTTTACTTGGTATAGTTGTAAATACACACTGCAAGCAGCAAACAAGAGGTTTCAAGACTTGAGGCATTTTCTGTATAACTTGTTTAATAAACGTATAGCAATTGTAATTTTATGTTTTTATAATGACATTAGTTATTCCTTTTTTGTTATTTGAATGGTCATAAAAGAAAATTTTAAGTTAGAATAAATTTGACAAAGTAAATAAAAAAAGAAATTATGAGATTTGAGAAAGATATTGAGTAGCACGTGGGTGTAATTGTGTATCTTGTGAGTGTTTTATGTGACTTTGTTTATATATAATCGGCTTCTCAAGTCTAAATTATTAAATTAACCATTTCTAGTTTTTAAATAATTCTTCATGTTGATTTAGTTCGATATCGGCCTATTAAATTAGGACATGAAACAACAGTAGAATTTTACAAAAATTCATAATCAAATCTACTTTTTTTAACAGTGAATAGTGTGGCCACCCGACCTTACCTTACCATGACGAACAAATCAGTCTTTCACCAGCAAATCGCTGAAACCGTGGCGATCTCACATTTACTAATCCAGGAGGAAACCCAGGGAAAACCTCCTGGCTCACCCTAGATCTTATGCTTTGAGTGAGACTTCAAATTTTGACTTTTATTTGGGAAGTACCCAAAGTATTATTGAGACAAATGTTCTTTGGTCATAATCAATTCTTCTATTGGATACTTCTGATCACACATTGAGTTTTATTTAAACTATAGGTTATAACAAGCTTTGTTTTGCATTATTCTTTTTTTGTTCAGTTAAGAAATATATATTTCTTTTTATATTGCTATAGAGTGGTAACTTTCATTTTAGAGCTTTTTTTTGTATTTTTATTATAGGTAAATTGGATTTAAATAATCCAAACTTTGACGTATTGGCCGAAAATAATCGCAACCCAGTTAATTCTTACCAACAATCCCAACTTTTATACTATTTTCCGATAACAGTCCATCGTTAAAACTGGTTAA
>WOUH02000002.1:10825844-10848794 GCA_009936405.2 Stevia rebaudiana | reverse complement strand
AGGAACCGAACCGTTAACATTTATAACGGTTCGGTTCCGGTTCCAAGAATTGGTATATTTCGGTTCCGGTTCGGTTCCGGATCGGTTCGGTTTTAACGGTTCTGGAACCGTTGCACACCCCTACGATCAACGGTCAACACCAGTCGCCAGAGGTATCTTCAGTGTGAAAACTTTTCTTATTTCGGCGCGAAATAATCATCTCTTTGTCGGCGTCGTCACTTCTATTCCCGCCGATGTCATGTTTGCCGGAACTCTCACTCATATTGAAACCCGAAAACACGATCAATCTGATGGAGGTCCGAATCAATTTGAAAAGTTATCTAGGTTCACTGTGGGTGCTTTCACAACACCTCAGGTATACATTTATTGAATTTTTTTGTTTTTCAGTTAGGGCTTCTGTAATTACTTCATTACTTGTGATTGTTGTTTCGTCGTTGTTCAGGCCTTTGAATCGGTAGCTAATTATATGCTTACAATGTCTCGATTTTTATCTTAATTGATAGATTGTAAGGTCATAATCTACGATTGTATCTGCTATAACTCAAGTAGACTTGAAGAATTTATAAATGTAACAAATACATATATTATGTTATGATGTTAATTAATAAGTAATTTATCACCATGTTGTACTACTTGTTACAAAATTATATGATACACACAACATACTTGTTACAAATACAACTATAATGCTCTTTATTTGGCTAAAATGACAACACATAATAGGTTATTTTCATATATTTTTATTTTTCCATTTACTTGTATGTGAAATTCACAGAAATGTTACAGTATTTACTACTTAAATGGTTCTTTTGACCAAAGTGATCCAATCTGGTTTGCCTCCAGATTCCTCAAAAATAACCAACAAGTTACCATTTGGTCTCAACCATGATCGTGGAACATGATACCTGCATTAGTTTTAAAATTTTTTGCTAAATGCAAGTCACCAAAGGTTTATTCAATTAATATTTAATCTACTTTTTAACTCTTTTTCATTGTATTTAAGCTCATTGAAAGTAACCTACTTTCAGTTCTTTACCAGTATAGGTAAAAAGCTGATGTGGCTTGATATCAGATAATTAACTTATTTTAAACCATCAGGTTTCAAAGTAATTTGAATTATCTGAGATAACTATTAACTAGTCTCTGATGATGTAAGCATCATGTCAGAATAATGTCAAGATGGTCAAAAGTTACAAACTCATTTTGAGTTTTAACTGGTTATATTTAATAACAAACTCTTGAAATTTTAGTTTTTTTTTTTATTTTTATTTTTAATTTTTTTTCTGGTCTAAAATAGTTAATTATCTGATATCAAGCCACTAACCTTTCATGCAATTAATTAGATTAAGAATATAACATAAAAAATGAAGCAATTTTCTCACCATCTTTGAGACGGATCTCCACAATAGCGGTTGCATTTATTTTCATTATAAATACCGGTGTAACTGCATTTATCACAATTACCATGAGCTTTGTTTGCAGGCCAATATCTTCCAACACTCTCACCGTTGACCCATATTTGACCTTTTTCCATGCCATTCATGTCTAAAGCCAGTGGCTCGCTTCCTTTTGGCGCGTCAAAACTAGTCTAAAAAAATCTTAAAATATGTTAATTTAGTTGTTTTGATGGATCAAAACTTGATTGAATATGGATCGTGTCAAATTTGATTAATTGACTCCTAAATGTTGTATATTAAAAATTTGGTATGATATAGTTTTTGTAATCATATTAATTGACCTTGATGTTTGGGTGTAATAAAATGTGTTCACAAACACAAGTAGATAATGAACTTTGTGATAACAGTGTAAGGGTAAACCTGTAATTTGAATTTACAAAACAAACATGTTTCAAATAAGCAATTTATTTAAAAATAAATAAATTATTACCTTGTACCAAGTAAGAGGTTGATTTTGAGCCAATAAGGATTCTTGTAGCCACTCAACAGATGAACTCCCATCAAGTGTATTAAGACTCAAAGTTTCACCTTTTAAACCAACCTATAAGTAATCTTTAATTTAATATAAACACAAATAATATCTTATGAATGTATTTATATAAATATAAAAGTCAACCTTATAAGACCATTGATGCTTTGTCAAGTCTTTTGTACCCTCATTTAGCCCTTTCAAGGTGATTGGTCCTAGAATCCCCACATTGTATGTCTCAAAATGTGTACCCACATTCTAAAAATTGAAATTAATATATCATACATTTTAATGATTGGAAAAGGTAAATATGATATTATGCTATTTAGAAACATATATGTATGTGAAATTTTGAACTTCTAAAAGGCTTAGTGTGTGTGTGTATATATATATATATATATATATATATATGGGGGAGGATCAACTAAAAACATAAAAAAATACAGTACAATAAATCAAGTAAAAAAAAAAAAATCTAGTACAAAATTGGATTTTTTTTTTTGGTACCGTATTTTGTTTTTTGTATTGTATTTAATTTTTTTGTATTGTATCTAAATTTTTTTGTAGTGAGTTTTTTTGTTTTGTTTTTAGGCAAAATGTTGTTTTTATATATAGATATGATTTTATGATAATTTAAAACTAACCGCAAGGCCCACTGAAACACTTAACAGTGAGATCTTGTTAACACCTGCTTTCAACTTCACATTTTGACTAAAAGTCAACTTTGGATTTTTTAAAGATCCCCATACTGTCCCTATAATTAGACCAAAAATGCAAGAGTCAAAACTCAAAAGCATGCATTGTTTGCAGATGTGACAATTTCGACCCGTTTACTTAAAAACGGGTTGTTCTTTATCTCAAACAAGTCAAATAAAAAAAAAAAAATCAGCTAAAACATTTACGGGTCAAGTAGGGTCAAACTTAAAGTCACTCAAAGTCTATTTTCAATGTGTACAAACTCCCGAAATAATTACATTATTGTTGTAATATTGTTATTATGTTACATCTAGTTTAATTTCAATGTTCGATTTACCTGCCAGTTGATTGTTGATAAAAACATGCAAAGCATGTCCTGCTGACATCACCGTGAGCACAGGAAATTGCCCGTTTGTAAAAAAATGTTCATTTGGTGATATATTTACTCTGTAAAATCAAATACACAAATCACTTTTGGTAATCATAAATTATTTTATATTTATCTTATAATTATAGTTATTTTGTTAAGCAATCATTTATGCTCACTCTGAAAGGTACCATAAGTAATCAGAAGCATCTCTAGTGATATTTAGTTGCTCATATAAACCTATCATTGCAATAGTATCACTTTCTTTAGAATATGGTGTTTCTTCATTATATGATTGCCACTTGAATTTCTTAACTGGTGTCATCTTTTTTTGTGTAGTTGGAGCTTTTATCTGCAAGTTAATTGGCCCAAATTATTATTATTATTATTATTATTATTATTATTATTATTATTATTATTATTAGTTTTCTTGAGAGGATAAATTCCATTTCCATACAAATTTTCTTCTAAAAAGTTCAAAATTTTATATTTACGATGCTAAATTTTGTAATATTACATAATCCTTAAGAAAAACCAAAATGGCATGAATGCATGATTACATATTCTATAATAATATTTTTCACTTGGTATCTTTTTAAGGACTAATTTCATATTTTCAAAACGATCCTTCTAAAAGTCCAAAATTTCACACACACATACATACGTGTGTGTATACACATATTCACCATTTCAAAAAATAAAAAGATCACACTTAGTAAATAAAATACAATATAATAAATAAATTACTCTGAGTAAAAAATAGAAAAAAGCAATTACTGAGAATCATCTCTTTACATAATGTTCTCTTGATTATTCAGTGGGCCATCAGATTCTAAATAACCAATTTTATATAATAACTAAATACTGGGTATATAGGATGTTTAAATTGTTTCAAAAAGTTAAATATGATCTTATGAAATCTAGAAGGGTAGAAGAGTAATTTTCACCTTAGCTGTGTTGAAAACTTCATCTTTACAGTTATGGAGAATGCTAATGGACCAAGGAGGAAGGTCATATTGGTCATTTCCAAATTTTATTTTTGCTGAAAAATGCGGGTCATAATTTGAAAGAAATGCAGCACAACCGCCCGAATTTGGTTTAAATACATGTATCTGTGATTTAAATAAAATATGTAGATATATAAGCTCAAATATATATAAACTAAAATACTAAAGGTGCCATAATGGGCCTGGGTTTGAAATGGGCTAGTTTTTAGTTCATTCATTTCAAAACGGGTCGGGTTGGGTTGACCCGTCATGCATGCATTTTGTACAATTTTCTAAAAAAAAGTTAGATAAGTTAATACATTAAATATTTTCTTTAAAACAATAATAATCGGATATATTGAGTAAAATGGTTGAGAAGGTTGGATTAACTAAATTAAACTTTCAACATGTTTAACCCATTTGACCCGTTTAAAATGAAACATTACCCTGATTAACCCATTAAAATAAAACATTTTTGACCATTTTGACCTCTTGATTCTTTCCAGGATATGTAACTGTAGGATAAGCTGAAACTAATGTGGGTTCAACTAGTTTTATAGTTGTGTGTAAATCCCTTAAATGCCCCCATTTCGGTTCATTTAGTAATCCTGAAATATTACATCAATAAACCATAATCACTATATCAAAAAATACTTCCATCATATAAAATTTTACAAATAGATGATTTAATTTCTTTACCATATTCATCAATTGGAGCATCATAATCATAACTAGTTGTGATGAATAAACCGCCAGCTGTGCGTCCAAAATTTGTTCCTCCATGGTACTAAAGTTATAAAAAAATTATAATTTAAACTTGGTTGATAGATTTATGAAAACTTCATCTCTACTTTTTATAAAATATATTAACATACATACATACCATATAATAGTTGACAAAAGAACCGTTATTCTGTATGAATCTTGCAACTGCATATGCTATATCCTCTACAGGTCGTGTAGGAATCGGTCCACCAAATTCAGTAAACCTTAAATAACAAATCTATTTATTATCATATTTAAGTAATCATAATTAACCAATTTAAACTTTAGAGATTAGATTTACCAGCCAGTCCAAAGCTCAGTGAACATTTTAGGTTTGTACGGCTTGTTTGGAGTGAATTTTTCACAGTAAAAACCATTACATGTGTCAATCTGTCATAAAATTATAATACTTAAATAAACTCATTCCATGGTAAATAGAAATAATTAATTTATATATGAAAATATAAAGAAATTCTGACCAATAAATTGATACATGTAATGGTTTTTAGAAAACCATTACATTTATCAATATGTCATAAACTTATAATACTTCAATAAACTCATTCTATGGTAAGTAAAAAAATATAAATTTATATAATGAAAATAATAAGAAAATCTGACCATTGGATCAGGGGCGTCTTCTTGTTTGCACATGATCCAAGGGATACCGGTTTTTAAACCATCAGCCATATTTGCAGCCCATTTTGAGTAAGATTTTCCCGGGGCTCCGATTTCCCATTCAACCGGACCGTATTCGTTTTCTATCTAAAAACGTAAACATGCTTTTTAAAAAAGTCAAACTTTGACTTAAGTCAGGTAAACTAAGGTAAACCTGTGACATGATAATTGGTCCTCCTTGAGGTTCAAATAATTTCTCTGATTTCATCATGTTGACTATTTTCTCTGTAAATCCTTGCATTGCAATCTTTATAAAAAGTAAAAAAAAAAAATCAAAATTAGATATTTAGATTCCATTGTGAAATTATTTACTCAACTTTCAGATGCTAACCTTGAAAGGTTCATTGTCTGTTCTGAAAGACATACCAGGTATATATTTAAGCCAAACAGGAAATCCTCTGAATCCAAAACATATCATAATCAGGTTTAATTAATTTCTAAATAAAAAAAATCACAAGTTTTTTTTTGTTTTTTTTGTTTTTGTTTTACCCGAAATTCCATTCAGCGCAAACGTAAGGACCGATTCGTAAATGAACATAAAGTCCTGCTTCTTGTATTAGTTTTATGAACTTCACGAGATCATATCTCCCCTCAAAATTGTACTAAAAATGTTGGAAATAATTATATAAACAACATATATGTGTATCAAAAAAAAATATAATAATATTGTACCTTTCCAGGAGATGGCTCGTGCCCATTCCAAAATACATAAGTTTGTATGACATCTAAGCCTCCATCCTTGGCTTTTTTAATAATATCAGGCCACATCTGGAACAAATTAATTAGTCGTTAAAGCTTGAGCTTGACTCGGTTAGGTTCAGTTTAAGTGTTTAGAGCTTTATTTCTAATGGCACATTAGTAGTTTTAGTTTTTTAAGCTCGAGTTTAATTCATTTCTATATTTAATATCTTTATTTATATATATATTTAGGATTATAACTTTTTACATATAACGTATTTTATCATAATTTGTATACAATTCTTTGTATTATTGTATACAACATAAATGTTAAGGGCAATTGGATTCAATCGAATGCATGCAAAAAGCTAAAACAATATGATTTTTCGAATGCCTTAAATAGATGATCGTGAGAATATTAATTAGGAAAGGTTAAATAGATTAATAGATGATTTAAGAATTTGATTCAATAAAAATTTCATAGATTTAAAGGTGTTACCACCTGTCATTTTCTGAAATCGTTTATTATAATAGATTATAGTTATATATTTTGTTGTTTTATTATGATTGTAATCAATATACTTATTATGATAAATTATAAGTATGCATAATAATATATTTTTCTTCTTATATGTGAATTTATTTATGTTTATTTGGAAAAAAAAACTAAAAAGAAATTTTTGAATTGCTTAGGCTATGTCTAATGGTTTTCTAGTTAAATTGACATGTAGATAGCACATATGCAAAAATATTTAACTAGAAACCCATTTTATTTAGGTGTAGTGATTTTAACTAGACATTAACTCTTACATTGAATGGAAATGATAAAATTGAAATTATTAAAAAGTGCATTGAATGTAAATTGTGTTTAACAACGCTTAAGGGCTTGATCAATGGCGCATCTTCAATGATGATCATGATCACGTAATGGTTTTAATACACAGAAATTCATTTTAACGCTCATGAGGGCTCCACTATGGCCAGTCTTAAACTTATTTTGCCAAATGCACTATAAAACATTAAACATTCTTATTTTATGAAAAAAAATTTAATACCAAATCAGTTATTTATAAAAATGAATGTTTTCATTAGAACCTACAATGTTGAGTTATTGTAAAATAAAAGTTATTTGATTTGCTTAAAATTTTATAAAGATTAGGAGGTGCTGACAAGTGTATTTTATAAAATCATTTATTATAAGGAGTATATTCTAAACTTAATGAATAGGTTAATACTCTCATAATTAAATAGACTGCTACTTGCACTTCAAGTTTCACCAAGCAAACCGACTTGTTTGTTTGGTTTTCCACCCAAATTTATAAAAAACAAAAGAAGCCTATACGAGAAATTTTCTAACTTTTATGCAAGCACAAAGCCTCAAAATTCAAAATTTGGCATTTAAAAATCAAGAAAAAAAAAAAAACATAACCTTTCTTCACAGTAAAGAAATCCAGAAATTTATAATTAACAACAAAACCAAATTGAATAAAAAACATAATTAATCTGTAATAATTGAAATACCTGAGGTGTGCTTCGTGGGTAATGAATTGAACCAGACATAAGAATCCTTCTTTTGCCATTGATGATAATAGCTTTATCATCATAAGATACAGTTGCTTTAATGGAAGAACAAACACAAGAACATATAACCAGTAACAGTAGTATCTTCAATGTATGCATTCTTGAATACCACTTTAATTTCCCCCTTTGTTTTCTTGTTTGAAAAAATTAAAGTTTCAGAGAAAGAAACTTGTTTTATTCTAAGTTTTCGATGTTTGATGGTTATGTTTCAGGTGGTTTGAATTCAAGAAGTTGGGCAACTTCTTTTAAAGATTCAAATGGGTCCCAATTTTACACTTTTGGTTTAAGTTTGTAGAAGTGGCTCCACCATTACCAATATAGAACTTGGTATTATTTATAAACTTCATAAAAATATATTTATTTATATGTTCAAAAAGTATACTAGCTAATTTATTCAGCAATCCGAATTAACAGAATATTTTTTTGGTAGTTTTAAATTAATATTTGGATTACGAACAATACAATTGGATTAGTTTGATAGACAAATGTGATGAAAATGTTAGACGAAATATATATATATATATATATATATATATATATATATGTATTTATTAATATATATATTATATGTTTCACATGATTATTTATATAATAGTTAAATGATCCATTACTTAAATACACATATAGTTAGTTCATTGTATAATGAGTACAACTGACATTACACTCTAATTAGGGTTTCCCCTTGGTTGCACTTAATGAGTAGGCTATAAATATAACATCCATATACCCTAATTGGCTAATTGATTCACAGCCTCCCTCTCTTTCAAACATCGCATCAAGAACAATGCATCTTAAACGGACTTAAAGTCGATCTTCAACAATGACTTATGCAATCAACATCGTTGATGTCGGACTTACATGTTTCATCTAATTCTTTTACTATTTCATTATTTAACATGTTTAGTTAAACAAATAACCAGGAATCTATCAACAAAAAATTGATAATCAATTTTATCAATTTCAATTGCAAATTTCGAATTAGTTGTATGAACACATGCATGAAAAAAATCTACTTAACTAAAATGATTCCTTGTTTAGATGGACAATATTAATCTTGCACTCCAAAGATATGCTTCATAAAGCATTCCATTTTCCGAATATTAGACCATAAAATAATTATGCTGGAATATTTTATCAACTACTACCAACTTTTTGTATCGATAGTTTAACCTATTATTTTGTATTTATTTAAAATCTTTAAGACTATTTACACTATTTACATTTTAATATTTTGAGAAAAAAATATACAAGATACTATCTTGAAGCCCTTTAAAACCAAACGAGTAGGATCAAATACAAACATAATTTTTTGTAAAAACCGTGAGAACCAAAGTGCTATTACATTTAACAAAGTGGTACGACTAAAAATTATGTTTTTTATACAAATATAACACTCTGAAAATATTACAATAACACCATATTATTTATGCTACCACGGTTGATATCATATTTTGTACAAAACAAATTTACAAATAACAAAGTGTTACTAACAAAAAGTATGTTTTATATACTAACATAACATTCTGAAAATACTACAATAGCACTTTGTATTTACAGTATCACTTTAGATCTAACAATATTTTTTCAAAGACATGAAAAAATATTATGATAGCAATTTGTTATTTATAATAACACTTTGATTCTCACAGTTTTTCCAAAACATGATTTGTATCATAACCATCCCGCCAACCAAATAGTTGCTAACATACTCGACCAACACATCCGGATTGGTTTGTTGTTTCCTAAATCCGTACCTAGCGGCTTAATTGATTAATTTTGTCAATACGAATACTCTGGTGTTAGAAACATTTATAGAAATTTACTATTCTAATATCTATATATTTAAAGAAAAACAATTTCTTGACACTTCACACTCAACCTTCCATAAAAAGTAAACTTATCTCTAAATGTTGGGTTTTTAAAGTCAATTTCTTTCGATAAGAAAGCAAGACTGATATTGTGATAATACACTTGTCTTTTGAATCATAGTTGTCAATTTGTCATGCTGATAACTAATCAGTGAAAATACCAAATTATGAAATGAAATGTCACCTAAATCGTTATTTTTTATACACAATAATTTTTTTATTAAAGCTATCCCATATTTAAACACTTTCTTTGCTTAATCCGGCCTTGTTGGTGCTTAGAGGTGCACAAAACCGGGTTTGAGAGAAACCAAATTCGCTTTAAAACTCGTTCTAAAGAGTAAATTAAAGTCAAAGCCAGATCGACTCAAAATTGGTTTGGTTTGAATTAATCTTAGCAAAAACAATATAAGATTCAATTTGAAAACCTGTTCTGAACGTAATATCTAACTAGTATTACAAATCGGTTTCAAAACCAAATTATACTCAAACCAGTTTCTAACCGACCAATTGGATCCGATCTAGTTTTACCCAAACAGTTTCAAAGGTGGATTTCTGGTTCAGGTCACTTTGACTATACACCCCACCTTTTTTAATTAGGGATGAGATCCATACTGTATCGGTATCGTCCTGGTACCAAAAAATGTGAAAACTTGATCCCGGTTCCGAATAAATTGATACACTGTTGTTTTTATTTTGGGTATTCTACCGGTTTAGTTTTGGGCTGGGTATTACGTTGGGCCTGTTGATTAGTTATTGACTTATTGCTAACATCTTTTCTATATGTAGAACTTGCTATATGCATTTAATATTTAATATCGTTACCAAGCTTTAGTAATATTTAATATAAGTTATTGGCGAGCCACCACATTTAATAACTTATTGCCAACATCTTTTCAATATGTACCAGGCGAGCCACCACATTTCTTCAATATTTTTGCATGAAGTTATAAGACCAAACATCTACTGTAGTATTCTACTTAAAACATTTTGCAGTGGTGAATTCAGGATTTTGGAATGACAATTCTTATGGAAATTAAAAATTCCAAAATTTTTTTTCATATTATCAGTACCGGCCGTACCAATCCGGGTTTCTACCGGTACCGTTTAGTCCCGGTCCAAAAATTGTGAAAACCAAATCCTGGTCCTGATAAGTTCGCTTGGTACGGGTCCTGGTATGGTACCGATACTCGGTACCAAAAGCTTATCTCTAGTTTTAACAACATATTTTTATTCCTAAATTTCACATGATTTGTCTTTGTAAGAAATTTAAAATTCAATATTAAAAAAAAAAAAAAACGCCAATACCAAGTTAGAGAAAGGTTCATTGGGAATAAAAAAAAAAAGGGAACTGGAAAACACTTGTGGGACGTTCATCTTTTTTGTACTGGATAAAAAATTTTTTACTGGATTAAAGTTTTTTTGTACTGAATTAATTTTTTTTTTAGTATTGGATTATTATTTTTTTTTGTACAGTATTAATTTTTTTTTTTGTACTGGATTTTTTTTTGGTACTATAATGAACGGTACACAAGTGTTCACCAATTATCTATTTTTTTATGGTTTCCCAATGAACCTTTCTCTACCAAACTAAAAGTAATGACTCGATGCACCTCACCTAGATTTACTCGTCAGAAATGTTATAAAGTTTAGAAACTAATAACTCAAACTTGGTATGGATCGGGCTTAACTTTTTATATTTGTAAGCCCAAGTTACAAGATGGATAGACTACCTTTAAAGGTGATCCAAGGCAAGACTCCATATGGCTTGCTACATGGACAAAAACCGAGTTATGATCATATGAGAGTTCTTGGTTATATGACATATTATTGGAGCACCAAAACCAAAGGAGACAAATTCAAGATAAGAGGTAGATCGGGCGTTTTCATGGGCTATCCAAGTGGCACGAAGGGGTACAAAATTTATGATCCCAAACTTGACAAGATTGTGGTGTCTAGAGATGTAAAATTTGCCCAAAACATGTTCCCGTTTGCAACAAAAGCTACAAAAGATGAGCTCAAAGAGGAAGATCTATTTAACTATCCATTCGATGAAGAAAGGGATAGAGCCAAAGGAAATGAAACAAATGAAGATAAGATCGTGGTGGGAAAACGTGGGCCCAACAACCTACACAACCACTTGTGTGATCTTGAACATGTTGAACTAGAGGATTTGGGCTTTAACAACCAAATGATCTCTTGGAAGAAACTAATGCAACTGATCGGCCAGAAGAAAATATGAATGAAAGCATTGAGGCCCAAGATGACAATTTTAGGTCGATTAAAGAAAAGCGTAACAAGTCACGGCCTGCGCATCTCAAAGATTATGATTTCAACTCCCCCCTTCATTAGACAATGCACGTATCGACTCCGATCAACGATCCTAAACGGTATATCCCCTAGCAAACTTTGTTTCTTACAAAAAACTTTTGAAATTACACAGTTTTTTTGACGACCATCACATCGGATGGTGAGCCAAAAGATTTTAAGCATGTCGTGCAGGTTGGAGGGATGCCATGCAAAGAGAAATTTGATCTCTTGAAGAAAATGATAATTGGACAATAGAGGATTTGTCGGATGAAAAACGAACCATAGATTCAAAATGGGTTTACAAGATAAAGTACAAGCCAAGGGATACACACAAAAGAATGGTGTTGATTACCATGACACTTTTGCGCTGGTGGCTAAGTTGGTCACGGTTAGAATTCTACTCGCCATTGCCGTTAAGAAGGAATGGATTATCCATCAATTAAATGTGAATAATGCATTCTTATACAGGGATCTACACGTACGAAGAAGTTTATAGGAAAATTCCACAGGGTTATGACAAAGGGGGAGGAACACAAGTGTGTAGGTTGAGAAAGTCGTGGTATGGTTTGAAACAAGCATCGAGAAACTGGTATAAACAATTTACACCGGTTTTGCTCGAATTTAATTGGTTTCAAGAAATCTTTTGCTAATCACTCACCTTTTACTTAAAAGAAGGGAAAAGTGTCCGTGGGTGCTCTTATATACTTCGATGACATCGTTATAGTGGAAAACTTTCAAGTAAAAATACAAGATATAAAAACCCACCTTGATAAAAAAATTCAGTATCAAGGACCTTGGCCCTATAAAGTACTTTCTTGTAATCGAAGCTGCTCGAACAAAAGACGGGTTAGTACTTAGTCAACGAAAATACACCCTAGACATATTGGAGGATAGCGGAATGCTAGGAAGTAAACCATGCTCATTTCCCATGGAACAAAACCTAAAGCTCGATGAGAACAATGAAGACGTCCGTGTGGATGCGAACATGTATAGACGCGTAGTGGGGGAGGTTACTTTATCTTCAAGCCACAACACCAGATCTCACATACTCGGTAAATGTTTTGAGTCAATTTGTGTCTGATCCTCGACAAAACCATCTAGATGCTGCCATGAGGGTTCTATGATACTTAAAGGCTACACCGGGACAAGGTGTCTTCTTTCCCAAAGATGGAGGGACAAACTTGGTTGAATATTGTGATGCCGATTGGCTAGAAATCAAACCATGATTATATGCCACCCAATGATTAATTCCTATATTATTGTATTTCCATTCTTACGTAATTCCTTTGCCTATTTAGGCTATAGTTTTTGATTAATAAAAACTTGAAATCAAATCCTGTAAGATTAATGTCATTTTAACACGAGGCATCATGGACAGGCATGTCAGTAGGTGTCTAGGTAAAACTAATTAAGAGAATGATGTAAAGAAAAACCATACAATATTTCTAGATCGATAAATTCAAGCTAAAAAGATGACATGAAGGAAGACAATTGTTTTAATTGATAGAACAACTATTATTATTATTAGACAAACGAAACCTAAATAACACGGCATTGTTGTACTGTATTGTCGGGGCAAATTAATGTATCATGCTAACAATTGGATTTTAGTATATTTCAACCTCTATTAATCTTATCTTATCCTAATTAACTAATTAAGGGCGCCCATTAATAAACAAAAGGGGTTTTTGCGTAAAAAAAATTCAAAAAAACTTAGAAACTATTGCCAACCAATTCAATACTTTTCAACTTTTTAAAGAAATTTAAATTTTTTTAAACGACGACGGTCGATTGGCTTACACGTCCCCAAATTTAAGCTTGTACATGAGTCACACTGCAAGATTATATAAATGTAATAAACAAAAGTTTGAAATTATGTAATTCACAAAGATACGTGTACATAGCTCACAAAAGCACAAACATATAATTTATATGATATACATATAGGTAACGTATGAGCTACATAATTTTTAATTATTTTTCTTTGTTAACCTTTTAATAAAAAAGAAATGAAAAAAAATGAATCGTAAGAGGGGGGGGAGTCATCCCACTCTTCCTCACTTTCACGTCAGCGCTATATCAACTTTCTCACTTTCCTTATTTTGTGTGGTTCTGTCTCACTTTTCCGCACTTCTTTCCAATTTCCTAATTTTCCCCATTTACCCCATATTTTCTTTCCAACAATTCGGTGAAGCCCGGTGTGTACACACCCCACCCCGCCCCACCTCGAACCTCTGGGAGGGGGGTGGTGTTCCCGATCGGGGCCAACTCATCGTGGCTCATCCCGAACGCCACTCCGAGTGGCCTATTAATGAACTAATGACTCTGATTGATTTTCTTAGTTTCATCAAAATGAAGATAACATGAACACTTCTCCCTCTCTCTATATATAAGAGCGTAATTACATATATCCCCTTATTTTAAAACCTAATTACATATATACCCAACTCAAAACTTAAATTACATATTTCTCAGATCCATGTTATAGCTCAAAACATAATTTACACATATCCCCCTCAAAATGGGTATATATGTGAATTTTATATGTTTATAAGAGGATATATGTAATTAAAATTTTAGGTTGGTTATATATGTAATTAATGAAGTTTATAGGGGGGTATATGTAATTGTCTCGTAACAAAAACTCACTCGAGTTAAAAACCCACGAAATTATATTTGCATTTGTAACATCGTTTTTTTTAGCTTCTATAGTATGTTTATGACTTCTAGTAAAAAAATTTAAAAGTCCGTCGAGCGGCGGATTTTTGCAGAATTATTTTTTAAATAACATTATTACATGTGTAAAATCGTATGTTAGATATGTAGCAGATGAAATTTGAAAAGTGAGATTCTTTCATTATTTTATATATGTTTTTTGAAAACATGATTATATATTATACTAGCCCATTAACTAGACACTTTACGTCATAGATATACAAGGTCGAAAGTCCATACTAAAACATGAACTAGTTTAGTTTGATGATAGTTTAGAAAATGGATGGTGGACCTTTATGAAAAGGAAGAAGCATGACTTATTCTAATAACAGCATGGCCCTTGGAGGGTTTTCCAGCATTACGATGATAACAACCATCATTCGCCAAAACTTCACATCAAGTATGTGGTGCAGACATCAATCCTTAATTCCGTAACTTACATCCAGTTTTTTTAACATTTTTTTTAAATATAATCCGTACAGTTTTTTTAACAACATTTTTTTAAAAATATAATCCCGTATCCAATTCGACGGGCTTCAATCCTTAAAGGCATTTGTATTTGGTTATGTATAATTTATGTGAGTGAAATCTTTATATTATAGAGATAATATAATAGTGGTTGTGAGTAAGAAGATATAGAGAAGCTGATGAAACTAGTAAATATATAGAAACACCGTTCATGAAAGTAAATTGGAGAGAGAAAAAGATAATGATTTAATTGAATAAGAGAGAGAAAAAATATTATTTAATTGAATAACAGAGAGAAAAGTATTGATAAAGGTATAAAAAACTATTATTTAATTGAATTGGAGAGAGAAAAGATAATGATTTTTAATGAATTACACCATGTGTAATGGGGCTTGACCACCAAGTGACCATCATATGTGGCACTTGGTCACACCATCATCAAGCTCTACTATCATTAAACATAGAAGAAGTAACCTTCAAGTGATGTAAAAAAGTGACCATTGTCACTTGGTGATGAACATGGAAGCAATTAATTTTCTTATTTGTTTTACTATCAACTAATAAAAATAATCCACATCATTATTCATTTTTTCTATCACTCTTTTTCTATTCAAGCCCCATTACACACTTTTTTACTCATATCTACCTAAATTACGTGGCGTCTATGTGACAACTTCATGACGCCCCTTCCAGGTGACGACTTCACATGGTCTTATAGATATAAAAATGTGAATGCTCTAAAAAAATCTAACTATTAACACTTTATAGAATTGTCACTTGAAACCAATTCCACCGAGTTATATATACTTAAATAACCCTATAACAAAAAAAATGTAAACTTTGTATCTTTCGTAATTAACTCGTGCTAAACTTAATATAAGAGTTGAGCTCATTAATTATCTTTAGATTTATGATCATTGGATGACTCTTATTACTCTACCAAATATAATTCGAGAATTAAAATATAGGTACAATATAATTCTCACATATATCATATATGTGTGGGGCTTTATATATATGTATCATGTGTCAATAGTTGTCTTTACCTTGAGCATGTCAATTTAAAAGGGAGTGATTCATAAGTAGCATACGTAGCCATCCTCTTCATCGTACGTTTTATTCTTTTATCACTATTTTTTATTTAATATATATACAAACAACCAACAAAATTAATAAATTATATACCTTCGATCTTATTTGCTATCCTTTTTCAGCTTTCTAAAAAATCTAGTAAATATATACAATTAATAGATGAAAGAAACTAAACTTGTTGATAGATCGATTTTTTGTATGATCTATTCATATATATTAATAAAATTTAGTGCATTTTCATTTAGACATATTCTTTAGGCAAATTGGATTTTAATAATCCTAACTTTGACCCACTGGCTTGTAATAATTCCAACTTATGAAATTGTTACTAACAATCCAAACTTTTATATCATTTACTTGTGTCAATCCTCAATTAACGGGAGCCATCCCCGTTAGCATATTGCTGACGTGGCACAACGCAATGTCATCAAATTCGTGCCACGTCAGCAAATCTTGACATGTCAGCATGACACGTCAACAAATCGTGTCATGTCATCAAAATCTTGCCACGTCAACAATATGTTAACAGAGTTAGCTTCCGTTAGTTAGGGCCTAACACAAGTAAATAATATAAAAGTTTGAACTGTTGATGAACAATTTCCTTAGTTAGAATTATTACAAACCAATAGGTCAAAGTTGAGATTATTAAATCCAATTTACCTATTCTTTATATGGAATTTTGTATAGACTAAACTGAGTTTGCATACACGAGACCTATAAATTTTTTTATTTAATACTCGACGTGACCTTTATAATGAAAAAATATTGAATACATGCATGATTAAACTATACTAATGTCTCATTTCGAATCATATATAGTTGGGATTATTAGAAAAATATATAAATTAGCTACATTAATTTATATATATTATTGATTCGATTATCTTTACATTGCATGTTTTAGTTATCTTTTTTCAAATGCTCATAAATGCACAAAACTTTAAAGAATTTTTGTTATTAAATGCAAATTGTGTAGAATCGATAACACCGATCATATAAGATCTATCAGGATCCTAAAATAGATAGATAGAGAGGCAGGTCTTATGGAGCCGTAACTTTCATTGCCTCAGAGACTGATATATATATATATATAACGACTAGCTGTAATTGGGGACGAATGTGGTCCTTACAATCCGCATAACAACTTGTACATTATGCAATAGCAGTTGTATAATCATGGATAGAAAGTAACAACAAAACCAGATAGGAGTCGCCTCTAGCAACCACCGATAAGACGCCACCTTATCACTAGTTTTTTGTAAAACATATAATATTTATATTATCATTTCACATACACAGTAATATATGCCTATTAATTACTGTTGGACGGTTCAAACGGTTTCGAGAATCCATATATTAATTTACCAACAAAATCTAGTTATTCGTCAGAGTTTCTGTAAGTGGGTCTATCTCATTTTCTCCGAAAACCAGAAAACCGTACCGATAACATGGTGTTTTATGTCATTGGTAATAAGTAGACATGGCTAAAATAGTTTTGGTGATATAATAACTATCCAGTACAAATTTATTTTTTTAAATTGGATTAGTAACGTACAAAAATCATAACTATCTTTAACTCTTTCTATATTAAAAACTCATATAAATAATGATACAATAACTATATTTGTTATCTAAAAATATATATTATTTTAATTTCATTTCATTTTTAAGGGTGTTTTATAACAAAACAACTTTTAATATGAGATCCAAAAAAATTTCAAACATTCACTATTTCTTCATATATTATTATTTTTATGACAGATTGCATCATTAGATAATAAATTTTATCTTCTTTTATATGACTATAATTAAGTTAGGTGGAAAAAAACACTTGTAGAAAATACATAAAGTAGCTTAAATACTAAAATATATGAATTATCATCATACTGTATATGTGTAGTATGATAGCTAATAGTATGT
The DNA here is from genome assembly GCA_009936405.2 of Stevia rebaudiana. NCBI lineage: Eukaryota > Viridiplantae > Streptophyta > Magnoliopsida > Asterales > Asteraceae > Stevia > Stevia rebaudiana. The sequence goes on along the minus strand of WOUH02000002.1, from coordinate 10,830,747 downwards.
CATACTACATATATACATTATACATAAATAGTTTAAAAAATAAAGAAAAAAACAGAATAAATATTTTCTGCAAACACAAATATAAATTTCAAGAAGTGTAATTTGTAACGTATCATACTGCATATATGTAGTATAACATTTTAAGCCGCAATATTTTTCCTTTTTAAAATATGACTTCATTATACTCGTATGAAAAAAGAGAAAAAATTTTATTTAGTGATACAGTTCGTTTTAAAAAATAATATCGTATGAAGAAAATAAAAAATGTTTAAAGTTTATTAAGTTGTGATTATTTTGTCCTCACAAGAAGAATTGGTTTTCCCTATCATTATTATTTAAAATTATTCTTTAATAGGATAAAGAAACATAAAATACATGCAAAAAAAAAGGTGCACCTCATTCGGTATGAAATATGAGAAAGGTGCAAGAATATAAATGTGATGATATAAGTGCCCTAGGGGGTGGTTCACGAAAAAATTATATTTTCTACGAGAACCAAAAAAATATGTAAGTAAACTTCTTACATTTTCTCATTTCTTAATAATGGTTTGCACTATTAATTTACAAACTTTTTCCTATTTCAAACGAATATAATGAAGCTATGTCAACATTTAAAAAATTCGCGTCGTAAGTTGTAGTATACTACATATATGTAGAATACTTGTAGTATACAATTTGAACGACTCTTTGTAATATACATAGATACTTAAAAAAAACACTTATAGGAAATGCGTAAATTAGCTCAAAGTAATACAATATATGAATTATCATCATACTGCATGTGTAATATGAGTATAGTATGTCATACTGTATGCATACAGTATACATAAATAGATTTTATAATAGTAAAAACCAAATACATCTTTTCTAGAAACGTAAATATATATTTAAAGAAGAATAATTTGTAAACTATCATCATACAACATATATGTAGTATTAAAATTTTATGACGCAAATATTTTTTACATTTTAATTTGACTTCATTATACTCGTTTGAAAGATAAGAAAATTTGTGATTCAGTGATGCAATTGGTTTAAAAAAATAATAACGTATGAAGAAATGCGAGATGTTTGAAGTTCATTAAGTTGTGGTTTTTTTGTTTTATCACGAGAAAGTGATTTTCGTATGAACATTCCCCTACGAACACGAACGAATCATTGTTCATGTTCGTTTGTTAAACATTCAATATTTTTATGAACGATTCACGAACGATAAACGAATGGAAATTATTGTTTGTGTTCGTTTATTAAGAAATGAACATATATGTTAAGCATTCAATATTTTCATGAATGATTGATCACAAACGCAAATGAACATATATTATTTTAAGAAACAAAGATCAATATTCTTAATCGTAAACATTAACATATATATTAATCACATTATATAATATAAAGTTAAACACTTAATATAAAATCAAAAATATAATATTTTTTTTGGCTCACTTAACTCAAAATCATAAACATAAATAGTTAAGGTAATAATCTAAACATTAAATTTTAAGATATAAGACACATTTAATAAATGATATAAACAAACGAACGTTAATGAAGACATTACATGATGTTTACAAACACAAATGAACGAACGTGAACGAACGAACATGAATAAACTTTCCGTCGAAAAGTTCATAAATTGTTCGTTGAACGTTCAGCTTATTTACAATCTTATGTGAGAAAGTACCAAAGAATGACGCATGTCATCTCATTACTTATTTATTATTATAATTTATATAAAATTATCTATTCTTTAATTAAGTTACTTTTTATTTACTAGTTGCATTGATTTGTTAAAATAAACTATAAACTGAATTAATCAATTTTACATATGTAAGGTGAATTTATTCCCTCTATTTCTTAAAGTCTTTACATAAACAGTTTTAGGATTATTAAAAATGACCCTCGAGTAGAATGGTTTAGGAGATGCATGTTTGGATGTACATCTAAAGAATTTTTTAGTGTTTCATAAAAACTGATTACCTTTCGATTTTTAACTTTGTTCTATCATTATTCGAGAATGCATATTAAGTTGATATTTCGTTTCTTGGAGAAGGCCGGGGCCATTGCAGGCATATATTAACTTAGAGTTCATGTGATCAAAGAATAATGTGATTGGTATTAATATGAAATTGGCTTATTATGCATGTCAATGCACATAATTGTGGTGTGGGGAAAGAGAAGGTCATAATGCTGAAATCTTGTCACAAAGCCTGCATATGCATTGATTGAGTTTTGGCAATACTATGCAATACTATGATGATGCGGAGTCATCTTCCTTTGCAAATCTTATCCCAATATCTCACTCTACATATACTTTGATATGAATCTAATCAAGCAATTAGCAAAATTATTAAGTTGAAGAATGAAGATATATGCATTACAAATGCAATTTTTGATAATACGACTTATAAAGCTAGCATCCTATGAGGAATCACCCTATGAATCATAAGTCATAATTCACTTATAATTAGTTCATTAAAGCTTAGATTAACTAGCTCGAGTGATCAAGTCAACTTATAAATTTTGAAGTTAAGTTAAAGCGTAAGTTAGCCGATCACACCAAATGCTTGAGGGTTCAAGGGTCATGATAACAAAATATAAAAGTTTTAAAGTAAGATTTAGAGAATGCATGAATTAGTCTTTTTTTTTTTTTTTTTTTTTTTTTTTTTTTAAATTAGTTACACAAAATCTCTATATGTAGGCTTCTTCCTTCATGAATTACTTGCACAAAATCAACCGCCAAAGCACTCACAATGAAATCCTTAATCTCATCCCTATCTTCATTTTACAGGGAGAAAACAAAAGTCGTATATTTTACTCTAACATTAGAATCTCCATCCATAAAAGTTTGGGGAAGCACAATTGCCATCCCCATATCTAAGGCACACATTCAATCCTTATGATTATTATATGTATTTGTTTGTGAATGGTTCTAAGGATTGAATAGCTACCATGAATGCTCTTAGCCATACTAAGTGGATGTAAATGGGGATTCTGTTATTCACAACTTATCCATTATTCATTTCCCCATATTTAATCAAAATAAACCTAAAATACACTTCGATCGTCCCATCCCCCAACCCTGAAATTTTTGGCGAAATTAAACTCATCTCTCATATATTTAGGATAACACATCAATACCTATATCTATTAAATAAAATTTTTTTTGGATTGATTATGAGTGCAATAAAGAAAAAAGATATAAAAAAAGTATTGTCTGATTAAGTGAAGATAGATATGGGAACTGAGTTATGGGTGGTTCTTAAAAAATAAATAAATTTTATAGATAAATGTAGATTTGAGTTAGATTATGTGGATGGGCTAGGAATGATTTGATTTTGGTGATGGAGAAGTGACTAGGGTTCTGGAGGAGGCCTAGATCTTGTTGACTACATTGTTTTGAACGGCATATCGATCATACTCCTACTTCTAAACGACACCTCATAATCTCATATATATTACATTTGCTTAGGAATAGGATAGAGCCTCCTACCACTCTTAAATAATGCTCAAAAGACAAAGCGTCTTTCACTAGGTCACCAATCCTAGTGGTATCTTCCACTTTTTTGTTTCCAGGGTCAGTGAGGTTGAAAGGGAGCTAACTTGTGAGATTTTAAGTTGTTAACGATGTTGTCTTGAATATTGGGCCATACCAGTTTGGTGTATAGTGGTTTGATCTTAGCAAGGGTTAGCCAATATGGCTAGTTGTATCAAGGTTAAATCTTAAGATACCAATGGCATAAAAATGGCAGTGAAGAATGCACAAATTTTAGACATATACGGTTATTATGTCAATTTCGAGATAGATTTATATTTATTTTTGTTAAGAAGTACACGTAAGTCAAGTCAAATGTATAACAAGCCCCTTACACTACAACAAATTTGATTTTTCCCAACAGAGATCTTTCCCGACAACAGGTGTTGTCGGGACTACTCTACTTTTCCCCACAACGCGTCGTCGCTAAAAGGTAAACAGAAAATTTGCAGCATCCACTTTTACGTGGCGTTATGTGATAGGTGGGTCAAACTTCGGATAGTTGAATTTTTATTTCCTGACAACAGGTTGTCGGCAAAAACTATAATTTTTTATGGTTTTTGTTTTTTTAATTACAGAACGAAAAGAATAAAATTAGGAAAAAAAGTTTCTTGCTTTTCCCGACAACGCGTTGTCGGGATTTCTAAAATTAATTTTATTTTGTTTTTCTCTTATAAGTCTAGAATACGAAAGAAAATATAAAAAAATCAATACACCTATGCTGACAACGAGTTGTGGAAACATTAAATTGATTTTTTTAGTTTTTTTCCTTTCCCGACAACGTGTTGTGGGGAAAGCTAAAACTGGTTTTTTTTTCTCTTATTGTTAAGCAGACGAGCAAAAAATTAAAAAAATATATACTTTCCCGACAACGTGTTGTCGGGACATCTTAAATTGATTTTTTTTTGTTTTTTCTTTTGCTGACAACGTGTTGTTGGGAAATCTTAAATTGATTTTTTTTTTTGTTTTTTTCTTATAATTTGGTAGACGAGCAAAAATAAATCATTAAAAAGAAATAATTTGAGTATTATATTGTTTTTAATTTTGTTTAAACTATTAAAAATAAATAATTTGAGTTTTGCGATAATCTTTCTTAATTAATACAAACTTAATATATTGTTTACAAAATTAAAAAGAAATCATTTGAGTTTTACCAACAACATATGAGTAAAATGTAAGTATATAACTCTGGTTTTATGTGTGTTAATGTAGTTATTTGAGTTTTTGCGATAATCTTTCTTAATTAATACAAACTTTATATATTTGTATGTATTTATGTAACCATATGTGATTATATGTATACAAGTGTATGGCCGTATGTATGTAATAGTGTGTAGGTATGTAAACATATGTACATGCATGTATGAT
>WOUH02000002.1:10804466-10819173 GCA_009936405.2 Stevia rebaudiana | reverse complement strand
AAACTATGGGTAAAGATAGTTTTACTAGACTCAAACCTAGGGAGGGTTTCTCTAATTGATATCTAAACATATGGAATGTGTTTTACTAATCAATTGACAATGGTTTTACGTACGATATCAAAACCAATGAACTCACCAGCGTAAGCTGATCTTTTCCAAATATATGTAATCTCAGGTAATTGGATTCTAGCCAAGATATGGGCTATCTAAAGTAGGCACTTGTGCAATTGTGCTACGTTCAACGCTTCCGCTACGCTACGAGAATACACATACACTGTAAGTCATGTATTCAGGGTTTAACTATTAATCAATGGGCTCGATCCTGCGTCACTGGCAGTATGACGTGGCAGACCGCTCACGGACCGGCCGGGGGCCGGGGAGCGGGGTGTCACATCGTGTCTTCTACGATATTAGGTGAGTGGTATTAGTGATCCTTAAGGTAGTCCTTGTGCGTGGCTTGGATCCACTTAACCAACAGAACAATCGTCAACTTCAATCGTTGGTGTTGCCTAATCAACGACTTAGGAAACAGTGACGACGTTGGCTGATTACAAGCAATGATTTGTTAACAAAGTTCATAAATTGATATCACAAAACACCCAATTTGGACGAACTCACTTATATATGTTTAAAAATAACTTAAAACCATAATAACAAGAACACTTAATACGTAACATTACCCCTAGCTATGTATTTATAATATTTGGTTAACAAGACCATTAAATTAGAAACCTATATCATTAACTCAATACGGAAACCTAGGGTCGGACAACTAGTCGGATCATAAAACATATAAACAAAGTGTTCGTATAAATAAAATCAAACATAACCACAAATATTCCTACTTTACAACATACGATATAGATCATGTTAGTTCTCATGTTAATCTATATTGATGTATATTATTATCACTATGAAACTCTTAAACGAAAAAGAGAGTGTATTCATTCAAATATATAAATGTTTCGATCCTTTGTTAAAAATCAAGTTACTTTTGGTACATTCTGGTTCACACAAATCCCCTCGTTTCATAAAAAGTGTCTGCAGTCCTCATCGAAGTCGGGTATCATCCCAAAATCCCTAAAACGATTATCTCAAATATCTTCCATGGAGTGATTGGAGTCTGATCTTCTCACCATATACCAAACGATCGATTGTATAATAATAAGCTTATAATCGATTCCGTCTTTATATTATCTGTAATTGAATCTCTCGTGGTGTGTGTTCAATGGCAGCAATTGTTCGATTGTTATCGTGTAATTCGTCCCTGTTATCAACGTCATTGAATTCCCTTCACCAAAGTCAAATTCTTTGCAAAAACAACAGCAAGAAGGTAGTGTCGGTTGCTGCTGATTCTTGTTTATCTTCTGATTTTATCACCAATTCTCGATTTAGGATAAATCCCAGAAAGCAATCGCTCCAATTCAAGGTAATTTCAGAGAAAGCTAGTTTTTGTTTCAGTAATCTAGGGTTTTTAGAGAAACTTGATACCTTTATTGAATGATTAATTTAGCTCTATTAACTGTAGATTTTACCTGGAATTTAACAGGGTTCTCACGAATTTATGTAACGAATAGTAAAACTATACCGTATTTGACTTCGATTATAGTGTACTCTTGCATTACATCTGCTAAATTGGGGTTTTAGGTTTGAAGTTATTTATCTTTATGCCTGATTAGCTGTTGTTTACCCTCTAATTTGTGCTATGAGGGAGATATTAGATTGCATTTACTTTTGTTTTTTGTTATATTCATGCACAATTTCTTGAATTATATAGTTGAAATCTTTGTGTACCATTTTGATATTTAGGGTAGTGTTAGATTCATGATCATTACACATTTGGCTTTTGACAACATAGATTATTAGGAAGTTAATAAGTAATAATTGGCATTATTGTTAAATACATTTACTTCAAAACTCTTTTAGCGGTTTGAAATAAGTAAATCTTACAGCTTACTGAAAACGAGACTAAATAAACATATAAGCATGAACATTCTTCTTCATCTAGATAAAACTTTTATTTAGACAGTTCAATGGGGAAATAATAAAATATCATACACAATTACACACTACTAAAAGCTAGATTCATGATTTTTTCTATTTTCTGTAAAAAAAAAAAACTGAAATAACTTGTAATTTTTAACAAATACCAAATTCTTTTCCATAATGGTTGTGTACCTTGGAAAGAAGATAAAAAAATCCCACAAGTTTCTGTCTTTTTCTCCTCTGCTTTCTATATGTTGATAATTATGTATAAACTTATTATATTTATAACTGTAAAGTTATTTGATGCTTGATACAGATACAAGCAACAATAACTGAAACTGAACAACCAAAATGGTGGGAGAAAAACGCAGGACCAAATATGATCGACATCCATTCGACACATGAGTTTTTGAACGCGTTAAGTGAAGCTGGAGATAAATTAGTGATTGTTGAATTTTATGGGACATGGTGTGCTTCATGTCGCGCTTTATTTCCAAAGGTAGTTTGTTATTACTTAATATTAGTTTTTTTATTCATTTAACTTTTGAGGTCAGCCTGATTAGGGTAGCCTTTAATTTGAGTTTTTAAGTATTATTTAATACTTACGATAAACAACGTTGTAACATTTTCTGCAATTTGATAATCCCAAAAGGTCAAGAGTTACAGTTTTTTTGGGTCCATGTATAATGTATTTAGAATTCTGATATGAATCAAAGTCATATCAGATGTAGTTATTTTAAAGTCAAGAAATCTATTATTTTCTTTCAGATTAAATTCTTGACACATAACCCTTATAAGTACTTACTTCTAACTTGCATGCTTCTCAAATATTAAAATTTCATTGATGGGTGTTAAGTCTATGCAACTGTTGCAAATTAAAGATTGAAAATTAGATAATAAGTTGCAAAAATTAGATAATTTTTGCATTTATCTCACTAACAAACAAACGTATCAGCAAATGAGATTATGCTCTGAGATGATTATATGTTTATTAAGTGAAACAGAATGACATAACTTTATACGTAATTAAAATTATTTACCATTGAATGAGTAATATGATATATTAAGTGTTGGAAAGGTTAAATATAAATTTATTATAATAGGATATATACCGTACACGAAATCAATTCAAAACTATATGCTATGTAAACCATTTATAAGATATCCAACTCCAGTTTTTAATAATGTCAAGCAATCATTTTATTGATGTTTTTTTACTAATATTTTCAGTTATGCAAGACCGCTCAAGAACACCCTGAAATTATATTTTTGAAAGTCAACTTTGATGAGAATAAACCGATGTGCAAGAATTTAAATGTAAAAGTCCTTCCTTATTTCCATTTTTATCGCGGTGCTGATGGTCAACTTGAATCTTTTTCTTGTTCACTTGCTAAAGTAAGTAATTTTTTTATTAGTCTTTCTTATAATATATAAACATATTACGTATGCACATGATATTCGGTTGGTTTATTTAGATTTGGCAATACGGGACAACATGAGTAGTCACTTTGTGCAAGTTAAAATGATTAATTTGTCAATCTTTTAAATTTAGTAAATAACTAATATGTTAACGGGGTGTATTAGATTTGCTAGATCATGTTGACTCAAAAACATTTTTCCGTTTTGAATTTTGTTAACAACTAATATTTTAATGGAGATCACGTATTTAAATAGGAGTAAACTGCTGATGTTTGCAAATTCTAACAGTTTCAGTCTACCCTTAACAAAAATCGTTCTGAACGTTTCATGTTTTAACATAAACAGTCCTTGATACTAAATTCTATCTATCCACGTGAGGGGTAATTTCGTCACTTTTCCTCACCATAGAACGCTTCAAACCCTAAAGGGGTGAATTCAGCATCAAGGACGGATTCTGTTAAGGGTGTACTAAAACTGTTTAAACTTACAAACCTGAGGGACGAAAAATGCGGTTTTACTCTTTAAATAGCTTACATTTATAAGTAGATAATTAAGAAATAAGCAATCTTGAACAATCTAATATGTTCAACCTTTGCAGTTTCAGAAAATTAAGGATGCGATTGAAACACACAACACGGATCGATGCAGCATTGGACCAATCAAAGGTGTTGGAGATGTAAATCTGGAAACTGTGTCAGCTCCGAAGAACAAACAAGCAGAATCACCATCATCTTAGACATAAAAATGGATCATTGATTCTAAGAATTATATATATATATATATTGTTTATAGTTGTTTAATTGCTAATATTTCAATTTTCATGGAAAAGTGAATTTGGAATTTGATATACATATGTATCTTTGGTACATATATGTTTCTGTTTCCATACAATTTAAGTGAGGTAATTGCAGGCAGTTTTATTTGATCTAATAGTGTACTTGATGTTGTTTATGTTCTTTTGTCAGTAGTTAAGATGATTAAATATCAATCAATATGTAGGTTATATGAGTTTAGGTGTGTTTGGACATTAGTTTTGAAAACGAAGATGATTACTTTCATTAATTAATTTGTTTTGTTTATTTTAATTTGTTATCTTGTTATTATATGTAATGAAATGACACATAGAAATGCATACGAACCAACCAGTAAAGTTTAGAATACAAGACAAAATCAAACTTTTGTTTATCATATTTTGTATCTCATATTACTAACGGTAAAGTTTAGAATACAAACTTTATTTCTTTCACAAAGAGCAAGTATAACCAAGTTTTTTAAGCACAAATACTTGACATTTTATTTAAGTTAGTTTGAATAACACCACAAATCAACATTGTATCCTCTTTAATGTGAGTATAGTCTTGATGTACTTGTTTGTTTTTTAATAAATTTCTAAAAAAAGCAATTTCCATAAATTGAGTAATTATTTTAAGGCTAATTTGTAACATTATGCATGTCTATGTCTATTGCGATGACACAATTATCATTGAGTAATTATCATCTAAGTTGCACATTTGTTACATTATGCATGATGTCTATTCCGATGACGAAATTACCTCTTTCTTTTAAAGACACCAGATGTATGTTAATGTTATCGTAACCTTTCTACGTTTTAATCCTTAATATAATAATTAATAAATAACCTTCCTCTAGCTAATACGAAAAGAGTTAAATTACACAATGTCAAAGATCCTTAAAGCAAAAACCAAACAGGCTAAAATCTTATAATCTAGTGAAAAACAATATCATTTATAAATACCAAATAGTAAATATGAAAACAAACATATATATAACTTGTTAAAGCAGCGAGTTCTTCAGCTCCACTCTCCTCAACGGCCGATCGGAGTCGCCGTTTATCAGAATATCTCCGGCGGTTTGTCTTTTTTCATTCTAATCATTGATTTAATGCAAGCATTTCTTTTCTGTTTATTTTCATAATCTGTTAAAATGATCATTTGCTTTAAATTTAGTAGGTTTCTGAAGAAAACCCATATGTTGAAATCAACTAGTTTCAGTTAGATTGCTGAATGATAACTGTTAGTTATCCGATTAGGGATAACACTCTTGATTACACTTCGATCTTCCTTGATCTTTGTTGACGTTCTATTTGTATTTGTATCCATGCTCACCAACTGTTTGATGAAATGCCTGATTAGCTCAAATATCTATATATTCATCTTATTCACTCACTAAATGCCTCGGTTTTTAGCGCCTTTAAAGTATTTAATTGGTTTGTAGTTCTTTTAGCATGTAACAATCTTCTATTAGTATTCAGAATTGAATGCTTGATATTTTTTTTTTCAAAACTTTGTAAAATCTTACAAGTTTTAAACTTGAATATGATCCTATAAGTGCCATTGCATAGTTGCGTATATACATATATGGATCTCTTGATTGCTTCTTTTCCATGATTTCAAAAATTCTACCAGAGTGCATTCTGTTTAAAAAAACTATGACCATCTTAAATTGTGTATCATTTTGATCTACAAGGTTTTACATGTAAACTATTTGTGTTACATATCAGGAACAATTAAGCAGGATTAATAATGACAACCTATTTATGGAGAAAATATGCTAATTACTTGAACACAAAGTGGGAAAAAGAAGTTCTTTGGACCATGGTTGATCCATTTAAACGCCCAAAAACATTTACTCCTCTTGTTACAATTTATATATCTGCTTTCTATACTGGGGTCATTGGAGCTGCAATCACCGAGCAACTTTACAAGGTACCCAAATGGCGGTTGAATAATCATATTTAAAAATATTATTTTTATTTGTTGCAGTCACAATAATCAGTTTCTAGTGTTTTATGAATAAACTTTTGCTTATGATTGATTATTTGCTCATTTAGGGGTGTCATGTTATTAACTTGATACTAGCTTCAACTCAACTTATCATTAAAGTGTAGAGTAAAGTAAACTTTATTTTTCGTCCATGAGGTTAACAGTTTCAGTTCACCTTTAACAAAACCATCCCTAACGTTTCATGTTTTACCAGAAATCGTCCCTACTTCTTACTTCTATTCTCTTTCCCATTAGTTCCCTCCCATGTGCCCCTCCCATGAGGGGTATTTATGTCAGTTTTCATGTTTGATTGATTTTAGGGTTTACGTGATCTAATCTATCGTCCCACCATCGTAGACAAGGTTCTTATATCCCAACATCAATGTTCTCTGTGAGTTAAACATGAATATTACCAAAATGCCCTCACTTAAGGGGCACTAACAAAAGCCAGAAGGATGGACGGTTTCTGTTGAAACATGAAACATTAGTGACGGTTTCTGTTAAGTTTGGCTGAAACTGTAAAGATTTCCAAACCTTAGGGACGAAAACTGCAGTTTACTACGTAGGGTAAGAGGATTTTGGTAATATACATTTGGATTATTGGAATTAAATTCTAATGCATCTATTTTTGTAAACATGTCAAAGTGGGAGGTAAAAACTAAAATTTTTATCATGATATATAATATTTTGTCTGTAAATTTTATTCATTTTCATTAAACAGGAAAAATATTGGGAAGATCATCCTGGTGAGGCGGTACCACTTATGAGACCAAAGTTCTACGGTGGTCCTTGGAAGGTTTACAAAGGAACTGTTCTTCCGCCCAACAAATAAAAACAAGAAATTTATGAATTTATATGATGCAAGAAAAGCTTTATATATGAATCTGCTACAAATTTCCTACATGTATAATTTACTTTGGTATGTCTATCTAACATAATTTGTACAACTAGTTGATAACTACATTCTATCATTTTCTTTGCCTTTTGATCAATAACTTAAATATAATTTTAACTTCTAAATGGCTCTTTAGAATATAACCACCATATGATTTGAATCCTCTTTGTGTCATGAAGCTTCATGTGTAGAAACTATGTATCTTTCAATTTCTTGCATGATCAAGTAAGATGATGAGACAATGTTGCTCAGATCCGTTTTTTTTACAATTAATAAAACCAATTTAGGATTCGGCTTTCTCGAGAGCCTCGAGGACATCACCGGTTGTTTTCTGTACCCAATCGCTCAATTCCTTGACCTCCGGATCACCACCAACCATCTCATCAAAGCAGTCATTGCAAGTGTCTACATTGGTGGAAACCGCGCTAACATCAAAATTGGCTTTTACTAAGTTTTGTTGGTAAATGCTATCTAGTGTCTTCTTGATATCGTCAATAGCCGCACTCAACACCTCGTCACACTCTGAAACACACTCGTGGGACCCATGTGATGTGTTAGGATTTTCAATTCGTTCCTTGAGTGACGCATTGAATTCGGTTATCTTTTTCTCAATTTTTCGCATTTTGTTTGCCACCGTATTAGTCGTACCATCTTCTTTTCCATTCGCGGTTTTCCCATTTTTTTCTTCTCCTTTGTTTTCTTTGTCATCATCTTCTTTTCCATTCGTTTTTTTCCCATTTTTTTCTTCCCCTTTGTTTTCTTTGTCATCGTCTTCTTTTTCATTCGCTTTTTTCCCATTTTTTTCTTTCGTTTTGTTTTCTTTGTCATCATCTTCTTTTCCATTCGCTTTTTTCCCATTTTTTTCTTCCCCTTTGTTTTCTTTGTCATCGTCTTCTTTTCCATTCGTTTTTTTCCCATTTTTTTCTTTCCTTTTGTTTTCTTTGTCATCATCTTCTTTTCCATTCGCTTTTTTCCCATTTTTTTGTTTCCTTTTGTTTTCTTTGTCATCGTCTTCTTTTCCATTCGCTTTTTTCCCATTTTTTTCTTTCTCATCATCATCTTTGTCATCATCCTTTTTGTCTTTGTCTTCTTTGTCTTTGGGCTCGGCCTTTTCATCATTGGGCTTGGTTAGGCCCATCGCCAACGCTCGGGAAGTTGCAGAATTGGCATCTTTGCATGTCGCAAAAATAACGTGAGCAGAAATAAAGATTAGAATTAAGATTTGTTTTGTTGGAGCCATTGTCTCTTTTAGAGACAATGGGTGAAAGGTTTGGAAGAAGGGTGCAATAAGGTTTTATGCAATTAGTAACGGTAATACTTAAACATAGCTAATACTTTCTTGAAATAGAAAGTCAAGGTTACTATAAAAGGAAACTTGAAGGGAAAAAAAAATTACATTTTTATGGGGTGTTGCACTTGTAGGGTTAATAATTTAACATGGTTCGGTTTGTTTGTGGGTTAGAACTGGACCTATAACTATTTTTTTTTGTTTTTAAATTCTCATGATCGTTTGATTTGGTTAATTGTGGCTTGGTTGATTTAGTTACCGAAAAATTAGTTCAATTGATTTTTTTAACTGTCGCCTGTCGGCTTTTAATTTCGATCGATTTAAGCTTATTTTATTTGTAAATTTTATATGGCTTGGATCAAATAAAATTTACCAAACATATTAATTTATAAACAAAAATAAAGGAAAATAATATATATTATAAATTTTAACAAAAACCTTTATGATCTATAAAATGTAGAGTTATTTATAAAGGAAAAAGTATTAAAATTGGTTTGAAGAGCAGTTTGATTCGATTAATTTGGTTTTACATATGTACATAATCATAATTAAACTAATAAATTTTTTATAACAAAAAATATAATCAATAGATCATTTTTTATCGATTATGTTATTCTGGTTATTATTAGTTTATTCACCTAGTAAGTGTCAATGTTGAACTAAAGTTGTTTGTCTCTTGTTCGAAAGAGTTTACGTGATTAAACCCCAAGCAAAGTAATTTAGTTTAAGACAGTTTAAAAGTAAGATAATAACATATTTGCTGCTTAAAAAATTTGATGATCAAGTTTGTCTAGATACCTCTATGATTTTTTTATTCTATTGGTTGGCAAATATAAAGTGTTTACAAATAACAGAACCTAACTCACTAATTTGCAGTTTATGCATATGAATAATTATATTCACTTATATGTTAATCAATAAATACGTTCACTAACCACCTACCACCATCGCATAACCAAATACAATCGCTAACCACCACCTACCACCGGTATAATATACACTAAATTTATTCATCAAAATAGAAACAAGATCCATCCAACTTTGAATTTAGATGTCATCATTACTATTTTAAATTGCTTTTTTATTTAAATAGACAATCAGAAGTTACAAATCACGATCAATATGATCATCAATCTTGCATCAATATATTTTAATCTTTAATCTTTAATCAATCAAGTTACACACAATGAACAACTCTAAATTCGCATTTTGGTGAAATATGATTCAACATCAACCTTGCGGTAGCCTCCTGCCGAACCAATACTCCTTCTCTCTCCACCAACACCGCCGCCACGATCCGCTCATACCCGCCACCTCCAGCCGCCATATACGCCACCAACGCCGCCTGAACCGGCATCATACTCGGGTTATACGCGGCAGATTCCACATAAGATCCCTTATACATGTTCCCCTCACAATCCATCAACACCACCCCCGACGGACACCCACTGTACGGCGCGTGTGATTCACGCGCTGCAGCCAACGCCTCAATTTTCAACTTTTCAATATTCTTTGTTATGAATTCAGAATACCCATTTATTACTTTTGACACGTCATCTTTCAACGACAATTGGTTATCATGTTTCTCGAGAACCAATGGGGTTTCTTGATCTAACAGATCAAACGGACCAAACGGGTCGGGTAAGATCGAGGAGATAGGTTTGTAATCAGGGTTTTCCAAGGGTTGATCAGTGATGACGATCTGGGTATCGGAGACTCCCCGGAGCTCTTGGAGAAATTGGCGGCAATGGCCGCAGGGGGCGGCGGAAACGGCCATGTGAAGGAGTTTGGGGCCGCCGCCGTGTGCGGCGAGGTTAGTGATCAGAAACTGTTCTGCGTGGATGGAATGGTGGAGGGGTAAACCGGGAAATTCGATGTTGCAGCCGAAGAAGATCCGGCCGTCGGAGGATAAACCGACGGCGCCGACGTGGAAGTCGGAGATGGGTGGACGAGCGAGAGATCGAGCTGATTTGACGAGTGATGGGAGGAGTTGAGGGACGGTGATGCCTCTTGATTTCGCCATGGATTCAGCTTCTGAAGCTGAGATTATGAATTTGGCCATCGATGAATGTGATCGTGTATGGATGTGTGATCAAGAGAGATGGGGGGAGAGGAATTGAAGATCGAGTTGTGTATATATATAGGGATTGTTAATTTAATGGTCTTTTTACTAATCGTGTATTTTTGTAATATATAAAGAAGTATTTTTCACCATCAAACTTCATTTAGATAAAAGAACACTAAATTGCAATTTGCATCTTTGCGAATTACCTATGTACATTAAGTTATCATTGCGTGAAATCTATCAATTGAGTCCTATTGGTTTTTAATATTTATGAATCGTGTTTCTGACGTCAATGAGTTGTTAGAAGTTTCTGACGTGTTTGAAATAGTGCTAAAAGACTATCGTAACACTAGGATTACCATATTCTTTCGTCGTCTTCTTTTCAGACCTAGTCATGTTTTCCCCCAAATGGGTTATGCAACTACTTCATTACCTTCTACATATTTTGCCTCAATAAAGAAATAGGTTACAATTAAGAATAAAGGTTTAGAAGACATAGAGGTGTATAGTTCAAAATCAAGAAACCCTTTACATACATATTAGAGGGTAAATTCTTAATCTAGAAGCTTCGTTACATTGGTAGAATTCTGCATCAAAAACCTTACCTTGAAAAACCTCTAGATATGATCGTCTTCAACATATTGTTTCTACTGTAACCTATCTCTGATACACTCATAATGAAAGTCGAGCAAGGAGCTGCCCTACGGAGAGACGTGGGTGGGATATTGAAGGTGACAAGATTGAGTGCCGACGGTAGGACGTGGGTGGGATTTGGAATATTGGGACTCATATGTCAAAAATATTTGCCAGATGACATTTTTCTCCCAAAGCTAACCGATTGTTATCCTCGTAACTGTGAACGTGATAGTCTTTGACGCTAGGGACACAATTCACAAAAGTTGAAACCACATAGATTCATGACAAATTCCATGCGATGAGGACTCAATGTGTCGTTTGGGATAAACCATAGAGATACAAATTGCAATATATACTTTTAAGAAATATTGTAACTCATCTTTTTTTTAGTGGTGCCTTGAAATTTGTCAATAATCATGTGGATAAGCAACAATTTGATATTATGTGATATCTGGTTTATGTTTGCTTTGACATAATAGTTATATAAGATATAGTTAAATATCATGACCATTTCTTTTACCCTTCGCATTGTATCAATTATTCAACACATGTAATGTCTCATATTATGGGCACATGATATTGTATCTCTTATTCGGCTACACGAGTTACTAACCTAGTTTATAGTATATGGTTTTCATCAATTATCTTATAGACTCATACACTTCGGTTTTCTAAATAGTAAAACACTTTCTCAATTTTCCTATCCATTGCGATGTGTTTGATATTTGATTAGCTTAAACAATCACTGAGTGTGTTAGTATTAAACATCCAAAACATGATGTATATTCCGGACTAAAATTAAGTATGCGATGGTGTTCTCGATAATCAAGATTCCCCGGACACTTACCGAGGCCCACACCGTGTTACCAAATTTTTCGAGGGTCTCAACAAGAGCATGTTGTCTATCTTTTACGATATAGAAGATGTTAATTATATTTTATCCTCTCTACACCCCTATCGATAATTTGATACGAATAAGATATTTTTTATAATACACATTTTTAGTGATATCACCAAGCTATGAATCTAGCGGTATCTTTTGATTAACAACATGAGATTGTGGATTCAAATCTTATTTGGCATACGTGTGTTAACCGGACATCTTGGCATGATTCGCAGTTAAAATTAGAGAACAAATAGTAGTTAGTGACGACTCCAACTGATCACCACCTTCAAATGAGCACCCAAGAAACATCATGACATAACCGTGAATCACCAATAATTTGTTAATATTTTGGTGTAATTGGTATTAACTTAGTTTATCGAATAAGTCATGATACTTATTAAACAAGCTGGGTGCAGAGTGCACACTTGTTTGAAGGGGCAGAGCTGTGACCGAGCAAATTTTTTAAAATTTGATTTATGTGTATATTAGGGGCTGGTTTTGCCAATTTCTTAAACTTGTTCTTTAAATCTAAAATTGAGTTTTATCCTATTGAATATTTGGGCGAACAACCAAATTGTTTGATCTGAAAGTATCATCTATACGACACTCAATTTATCCAGGAGCAATTTCGTTTCTTTACTTTCTGCAAAATTCACAACATATTTGTGTAACTTATTACTAACCCAATCAATCATAATAGAATCGGATACTATGATTAACAAACGAGACTTAAATTACCCATACTCGAACAGAAAGTTTTCACTTTTAAATTCCTAGTTTAACTGTCCGGGACAAGCTTTGATCAATGGGCTTCAAGTATGCCATTCTTAGCAATTCACGTGACCATTAAAATAACTTGAAATTAGACCCTTCTAATTGTAGCTTCTTGACCTATATTGCATTCATTGGCCACAGCGGCAATATTTTAGGACTCTAGTATGAACAAAAGAGACTACCATACCAAAAGATTGAAACTGAATCCTGTAATTTATAGAAGTCATGTTATTGACCGATTGTCCTCTCCTAAAACCTCCAAACCCTCGTCTCCGGAAAAGCGTTAATTGCAGGTTGACATTGGTTGGTGTCGATTATGATTTATGACAAATAGAGCATGGAGGGTTTGTAAGCCTGACAAATTTGACCCAAAGTAATATGAGTTGAGTTGGGTGAAAATCTTCGTATTTAATTTGAGCAGGGTAATACCATAACATATAACTGGGTGAGATAGGCAACACCTTAAGATAATGCGGGTCAAGATTGGTAACTTAAACCTATATGAATAAAATAGGTTTAAACGAGTAAGAATGATTAATTACATATTTGATGAGAAAACCACTAGGTTACCTAGATGGACTTATTTGTTTAGTTACAATTTGTTTAGACTTAAACTAAATTAATTCTTTTACGAAAAGCCCATTTGGACCCAAACGGTTTTGCTCAAAACCTATTTTGACTCAAACCTATTATGACCTGAATCGTTCTAAACATGTTAGCCAACTCAACTTGTGCATTTAGTCAATCTTAAGGGTATGCTCTTTCGATATATATGTGTGTGTGTATGCAGGAGGAGCACGTAACAAAAGAGAAAAAAATCAAATCAGAGGGATCAAAAGAAGAGAAAAAAAAAATCAAATTAGAGGGATCAAGAGTCTTGTCAAAGAAGGATGGTTGGTGGGAGAGAGGTCTCCCCTTGGAAGAAACTTGGTAGCATCCCGAAAATGTTCGATGGTTTTGAAAAGGTATGATGACATCAATGAGTAAATGTGCATTACTTGTAATTGTCGAGCGAGCAAGAAGGAAACGACTAGTGGGAATAGAGTTCTATTTATTTGATCGGTAATTTTGGGTTTTATATATATTTACCTGATACCTGAGGGTAAATACCTAATACATACACATGATTTGGGTCGGGTATGAGACAAACTTTGTAATCGGGTATGAGGTTGGGATTACCCAAACAAGGTCCAAACCCGGCCCATTGTCACTTGTATGTATAGTTGATGGTATCATGCATCGCTTGAATGACATGTCTACTTTCATGTGCATCATATAAAACAATGATGTTGTGGCTAGTTAGGGGACGTACAATTTCTTTACCGTTTAAAATAACAGTCCACTGTAAACATAGTTAAGGAATTCACGTGAGGTTCTAGAAGACATAGCTAGTACATTGTATATGTCAGGGACGTCATCGATTGCGAGCTAATGAATCCTTGATTTACATTTTTGTAATTACGTGAAACTTTCTTTCTCACATTAATCTCATCCTGAAACCATTCAAAATTTATGTGTATATATGTCACAATTCTTAGAAATAAATCCTTCTACGGCCATAATCTCAATCTAAACGTGTAGACATTGAATTTTGGTTTATCCACAAAGTAATCTTTCATTAGAACCTTTGAACGACATCGGTGCTACTTGTAAATAATAAGATTATGTCTCGTATTGTTGAATGAGTTTATATATAGCGAACTACTTTTTAATACTTAAACGGCTTCACTCACGTCATCCCTCCAGAGGCTCAGATCTTTTTTTTGGTTTCAGTCGGTTTGTAGGGACCGAGAACCCAACCCATGCTCCTAGCGTCACTGTTATGAAGGACCCAAGGGTACACGAGCTAGAAAACTCTAGCCCAACCCCGTATACCTTTATTATTAAATAATAAATAAATCATCATCATCGTACTCAGTATATCCCACCTAAAGGTAGGGTCTGAGGAGGGTAAGATGAAGACAAACCTTACCTC
>WOUH02000002.1:10771609-10789896 GCA_009936405.2 Stevia rebaudiana | reverse complement strand
GAAACGGCAAAATGTTACCGAAGAAACGAAGGAAGCCGAAGCCGAAGGTGGTGGCGGCAGTGTTGCCACTCGGCAACACTTGCCGATGCCGAACCCGCACCTCCACTCCGTCCACCCTTACACTTTACATACAAATAGACAAATAGTCGATATTTTTATATACGTTTGATAATAAAGATATACACTACCATTTGAGGAAATCTATAAGTAAATAGCGTGGATACCATTTGAGGCTTCAAATAGGTATCATACCTTTTGAATTTGGCTCATTGTTAGACTAACGCAACGCATGTTTTTGTTGTAAGTATTTATTACAACCTCTTACATTGCTTGACCAAAAAGAAAAAGTTTAGATTCTTATTTTAAGGGATGATATATGTGGACCACATAAGCATTCAATTTTTCCATTATGGTCACCCATATGTTGAAAAAAATCAGATTGTATAGACTAATAACAAGTGTGTGTAGTTCCACTTATACAAAAAACATGTAGGATGACAAATGTCTTTTTATATTTCAAAAAGATAAAAACATTGATTAGTGTTAATTGTAAACGCGTTAAACATATAAATTATAATTCATATATTTAAAAGAACTTTATAGGCAGTTTTCTTCATTCGTTTGTAATTAAAACCAGTTAACTAGATACATACTTAGATTGCCGGTAAAGTAGTTTCAATACATCGGTGTTTAAGAAAAATACTTGAATACTTTGGTGATGGCCACACTAATAAGTCGTTTTGTAATAATATTTATTTCGTTAAATGTTAATAAAATTTTCAAATAAACGGACAACAAGTTTGTCTTGGTCAACACTTTTAGTCCTAAAAATACCCTTGTTTTGTCTTTGACAAATTTGATCTAGTGTTTGTAAAACTTATTTTAAAGATTTTGACGGAAAAAGAAAGAAGCAAGGTGGATTGAAAACAGAAGATGATAAAAGGGATTAAATAAATGTTGGTAAAGAAACAATGAAAGTTAGAAAATGCAATTAAGATGGTTTTTAAGTCGCACAAATGGTGGAACGCAAAAAAGCTAGCTTTACACAAGTCAAAATCCACCAAAGTTTGACTTTAGAATTAGCTTCTTTACTAAAATTTTACCATAATTTTGAAATTAACCTTTTATTTTTCTAAAACAATTGTTGCATGAGCAAGAAAAATTAAGTTTATTTATGAAAAAATAATAGGTTATTTGAACCATTCTTCACTAATCATTACTTAAACATAATGTTCTAAAAGCAAATAATGTATAATATCAAATAGACTTACATTTGAGGTTCTATTTGAGGTTCTTTTGAAAACTTATATTAGTTTATCTTTTAAAAAACAGATTAAATGACATGCAAATGATTCAACAGCAATAACATAAATAAAAAGAATCAATCCATGTTAAAAATTTCGATAACATGAAACAAATGTAAAACAATAAATTCAAGAATCCAAATTCACCTTTGTAAGTTGACACAATGTGTGTGTATTTTCACACATTTTGGCGCGTGTATTAGCGCATCTTGTAATGTTGTGTTCTTGAGATAACACAACGTTGACCGTTTAACGCGTATTTGAGTGTGATATCAACATCGCGTGGATTCTTCTTATTTTGCGTAACAGTCATGATTCCGGTAACTGATTCGCCTTCGCAAATAGTCAACACCTCTTCAAGGTATAAAACAGTTTGTTTCCAATGTGTGTTTCTTGATCTCGGTCCTGTATTTCAACAATATCATCAAAAGTTATAACTACATGTGACAAAATTGTAATTTTTATAAATTAATAAAGAATAAAACAATAACAAACCTGTAGAAAATCCTGTCAGTTTGTGACATACGGTAAACGATACATCAAAATACGCAACTAACGCATGAATATAATCATCGCGTTCAGCCACAAGTTTGAAAGGTGCTGTAAAAGAAGCATCTCCTGATGTCATCTTTGATATATCCATTGTCTGTTTTTATAAAAAAAAATTTTTAATGTCAGTGGCAAAATGGTAAATATAGACATATAGTAGGTTTTTCCAATCTTTAAACTATAATCAACAATTAACAGAATGTTTATATTGTGTGTTAAAGAGGCTTTTGCTTATAAAAAAGCTAGTTTCAACTTAAGGGTAAATTAGTAAACTTGAATTTACCATAATTACAGTTTTGACCCACTAACTTACCTTGAGTAACTGACAGTTTGTGACAATCTGATTCTGGTCAACTGTGTCAACAAGAGGTTCCATGATTGACTGCTTCCGAATGCAACTCATGTCAAAACCGTACACATTGTTCCAAACTGCATGTTCATTAGAACTTCAATAAGGAATTAATTTTAATAATTATTTGCAGAAAGTAAAATTAATTTTTATTATATTTATTTCTGGGTTTGTGAAATTATTTACATTCAATCTTGTCTTCTTTGTACTCAGCATCCTCAATTGCTGTTAGATAAAGAGAAGCATTATCAGGTAGCACAATTCCGTTATTAACCTGTGAAAAAAAATATTAAGTTTAAATTTAGAATGAAAAATAGTTTCAATTTTACGACTCAAGTTTATATTACAAAGATTATATATATATATATATCAATGTTGATCATGTTTTCTATTTTTAGCAATTATAATAGTAAATATGTGAGTATTTAATTACGGAGATTAAACTTACCAACCACTTATCACGAGCATATAAAACGGTATTTAACATGTTCTCATATAACAAGAAATATCCCATCCATTCTGAAATAATAATATCCACTTGAGGGACAGGAAGGTCAATTTCTTCAATCTTTCCTTTCAAGACGGTTATAACTGCGGTAAATAAAAAATGAATTGCTAACTTATCGTATGTGTTTAATAATTAACCATATAAAACTTCAACAATCATTACCATTTGAATACCCATTTGCTTCAACAATCTCTTTCGCCATGTCAGCCATCTGTGAGCACTCAACCTGCCAATATAAATGTTATAATAAAAAACCGAAACATTCTTCACCCAAGTACTAAAATGTGATATTTTCCTTTACAAAAGATAATAATCATGTAATCATGCAATGAATCTAATAATTCATATAAAATGGTACACATACAGCATAAACATGTTTTGCACCAGCTTTTGCGCAAAAAAGAGACAGAATCCCTGTTCCTGCACCAACATCAAGAACAATCTTGTCCTTGAATAAAAATGTGTTTCTGTAAATAACATTTTGGTAAGTCTTAGTTCTCACAACATCCTTCAGCATTTCCTGTAAATTAAATAGAATGTTATACTTTATAATAACAGATAAATATACTCATAACACCAAATATTATAGGTCACTATTAAATCTCATAATTGTTTTCATTTCATGTATTATTTTCAGCCAAAGAAAATTTTAATATTTTCAAAAATTAGTTGTAAAAAGTTTCACTTTTATAAAGATATAAAAAACTAGGTTCTCTGTATTTGCAACTCAGATATCAGTGAATAAGTATTTGCAAGGTAGCAAAGGTCATGTTGCTTTGCATCGGGATGCTATCAACTTACTTCATGAATACCTGCAACAACAAAATTAAACAGCAAACATAAGTCATCAAAATTATGACAAAAGGAACAAGAAAGCAAGATACAATATTTAAAGTTTGAAGGTTATCTACTGATTAAGATATATATGGCTGTCACTGTAACATTCAGCTTTCCTGCAGTTGAAATGTTACAAACAATGTTTTTCCCAATGGACTATTAAGACGCTAAAACAAAAGCATTCAAACAAATTTACTAGGGTTTTTCGCAGCTATGATACCGATAATGGATCGAAATATGAAATATCTACACAAATCCAACATATGAGAAACAATCCGCTTACTATATTGAAATCAAACACATAATAACATAGAAATAGAGTAAGTTTTGATTGATTACCGAAGTGAGAGTAGGAATCGAAGTAATAATCGGCGCTGGTTTTATCATCGTCTGTAGGCTCACACATGGAGGAATCTTCATCAAGGTTGGAGCTTCCGGTGGCTGCTTCTTCAATTGATTCATCATTGTCTCCGTATTCGAATCGAATCTTCGTCGGCTTTGCTTCGTTCATTGTTGAGGTTTGAGCATCTGTATTCTGCATTGTTGGTTTTAGGGTTTATGTTAATCAGAATGGAAACGCGACGGTGAGAGTTCGTTTTTAGGGTTTACGACATCTCTTTTATACAATATTTTTATGACAAATTATATTTTAATAATGTGAAGTATGATATATTATCCGATGATGAAAGAACTCAGGGTATCGTTAACACCAGCCTTAATTTTTATGTTATTTTCTTGTCATAGTTTTCGGTTAACGAAATCTAACACTGTTAGCTGGACATTGTCACAATTCATAAGTAAATAAAATCAAGCTGAGACTAATTGTGACAATTTCTTAAGTTATGATTATTACACGCAAATATGTTAAAAATTAAAATTATTAAAGTCTAACTCTTTTTTTATCATTTAGATGTATGAGGCTTAATATCTCACCCAACAAAAACTTATTCTCAACACCATGGTATTGTTAATTTAACATTTTGCTTATGCTTAGCTTGGCGTGTAACCGGATGTTTAAGATAGTAATATTATCTTATATCACTCATAATAAGACATCTTTCATTCTTTCACTTTTTGTCGTTTTTCAACGCTGTCTAACTCGTTTTTAACTCTTGGTTTTAGAGTGTAGTTATTGACTAAGACTAAAACTAAGGATGAGGGGAATGGTACCCTCCAACCCTCTAAACACATGCTTATGAGGCACTTAAACCGTGAACCCGTGAGAAGCCGAATACCAGCCTGAAGGCCCATACCGTCCCCCCCTAACAAAACAGATTGGGATGATGGATGAAACCCTTGTACTTTTTAATTACAAAATTTGGCTAAATGAGAGGTTAGAGACAAATAAATTAATTTAAATGAACCCCAACCTAATCCACTAAATCTACCTTTACACCCTATTATTTCGTTCTCCTTTTTATTCAATTCTTATATAAGTTTATGATTCTCTTTCTCTCAGTTCATATGATGTTCGTCCTTATAATTCTTGTTTATATGAGTGCATTTACAAACACCCAAAATAAAAAAGGTGTTGTGTTAACATATTTAGGTTTCCTTACTGACAGTTCTTTCAACAAGAACAATTATTTTTTTAATGTGACAGCTGACCAAAAGCATTTTATTTGAATATCATTACATATTCCAATTATAATAATTAATTGCTTTACGAAGGCATATGCATGGATTTTATTTAGAGGAAAAGCAGTCATGTACTCGTGTTCCCAACATATTATTGGAATAACTACTAATAATTTTGATTTATAATTATGGCTTTTAAAAAACTTCTGAATAGAAAAAACTCTATAAATACTACACATATGAAGTTTTTTTACGAGCTAACTTAGTTTTTTAACGACAAATCTATCATACTTATACTTTTAAAAATACTACAATAGTAATTTACACTCTTGCCCGTGATAGACCCCCAACAAATCTCCTAAATGTGCTAGACTCACATTGACTCGAGATCTTAGCTAAAACTATTATCACTTTTGCGTTACTTGATCGAAGCTCTATTCCTTTTTCATCATTTGAAGCAAGTGTTATATTCTAATTGGTTTTTCTTGTGATTGAAGAAATGTAATGATCAAATTGACAATTTGAAAGATATCAATGACTATTTTGGTAATGACATTTGATCAAATTTTATTCCAAGCAATCATCTCTAGTTTAAAAGTACACAAGAATACTCTTAACAATCCTTATCTATTGTTACTAACTTTGGTGTAAGAAGATAGAACATCAAGAACAGAGTATCATAATCCATTGTTCAAGTGGAACCAAACTCCTGATAGACCTGACAAAATGTGTACGAAAGGATACAACTTCTCTTTGAGATTCAAGAAAAGAATATCATCTATTTGTTGTTTTGTGTGTGAATCACACATTCCCATTAAAATTCCAAATGCAATGATGGCTTATTGTTAGAATCGTGATCTCTTTCAAAAACCTTAACTTCCTTTTACCAGTAAACCATCAAAGTCGATCAAAGAGGTTTCATTTTGGACCAAATATAGTCACCTACTACTAATACTACACCA
This sequence comes from Stevia rebaudiana, assembly GCA_009936405.2. Taxonomy (NCBI): domain Eukaryota; kingdom Viridiplantae; phylum Streptophyta; class Magnoliopsida; order Asterales; family Asteraceae; genus Stevia; species Stevia rebaudiana. Next base: position 10,783,809 of record WOUH02000002.1, on the reverse strand, counting down.
AAGTCTTGTTGGCAATCAGTCTCAAAACCACCAACATAGTCTCAAAAGATTGTTTTTATTTATTGCATTGAGTTTTTTTTACCCTTACAAAGCAATAAATCCAAAAAACTATTTATAAACTCAAACTAATCCAAACAAACTTTGAAATTTTCCTTAACTCTATTAAATATGAATTCAAACAATTTAAAAAGATACCTTGACCCTAACAAACCAATAGATAAAACATGATCATACTTAAACTCTTGCAACCTATGTGAATTAACCGTTAACCCATCCGTCAAGTCTACTAGAGGATTCCACTTAATAGTTAATACCATTGGCCACAAGCCCTTTATTAAATAGTAAAATGTTGATTTGAATTTAACCCACCACCATTTCAAGTTTTCAACTACCATATCTTAAAATAAATCTAAACAAACATCCATACTACCTTTTTATCAATTTAAGTAGTAAGCATACTCTAAGATCCTCCATTTTCATAACCATAAATAGATTTGTTGATCGACCATGGTGCACCACCCATAACAGCTTCAACATCCTCGATTTTCCTAGGAACCTTTGTCATGTTCAAGCAACCATCCCTCGTAACATACTGCCACATCATACAATCAACACTTTTAATATCAATACATCCATATTCCATCATGAGTAGTTTAATTAGATTCTAGTGTATTGTTTTTGAAAGTCAATCAATCTAAGTTTAATTAGCATACACATGGAACTACCAACTAGTATTATGTAAAATGATATATTATAGAAAAGAGTAAATTGCCATTTTCATCCTTGTAGTTTGGGCAGTTTTACCATTTTCATCCAAAAAGTTTTTTTTTTTCTCGTCTGTGTCCGTGACATTCCAAGTTTTTGTCATTTTCGTCCATGTGGTTTGGGCACTTTTGCCATTTTTTTCCAAATGGAGTTAGTGGATTGGATGAAAATGAAAAAAAAATTAAATGTCAAGGACGCAAATGAGAAAAAAAAAATTTGGATGAAAATGACAAAAGGGCCGAAACCACATGGACAAAAATGATAATTTACTCCATAAAAAATAAAATTCAGAAAGTAGTTACCAGATCGCTCTCAATTCTCACTCCACCAAATCCTCTGAACTTGGTGATTACTTCACGATTGAAGAATTTTGATGTTTTTGGGGATTCCATTGCAGGAACCAGTAATGCATCAATGAAATAGCATCCGGGTTCAACCGTGATCACCTACAAAAAAATATCGCAATCAGTTTATTAAACACAATTATTTTTATTGCAAAAAACAAAAATTACTAAAACAAACCATTCCATCTAAAAGATTTCTACTTGTGCGTAAAGACCTTAATCCTGCTTCTTTGGGTCTTTCTGCTCCCTGTAGAAATGTTTCATAATTAAATAATCATTAAGAAATAGTAATTTATAAAAAAGAAGAAGAAAAAATTATTATGGACCTGTAAATAGCCACCAGGATCATGGGTATCAAGTCCCATGAGGTGTCCCAAACCATGTGGCATAAAAACAGAACCCAATCGTTCAACCATCATTTCATCAACATCACTAAACCCAAAATTACATGAATTAACACATGATTATTAATATACTTTGAAAAAAAAAATACTTTGTATTAAGAAATGAAAAATACCATACCCAACAAGGAGGGATCCTTTTTTCAGCATCTGAAGAATAACTTTCTCAGCTAATCTGATTAGGAAAAAAAAAAATCAGACACCAAGAGAACCTTATAATTTAACTAACTGAATCATTATAAGTTTATAATATGTAAAACATTAAAATGCTTTCTTCATAGTCGCTATCTATGTTCTTACATAACGCATGTCACATGTGATTTTCTAGATGCTTCTAAACTTTTGGATTAATGTTAATTCTTGCACTCAACAGAAGTACTAATCAGTTGTTTAACTAATTTAATTTTATCTAATAAAACAAATGAAATTCTTACTTGTGCATATCCACCCAGTTTACTCCTGGCTTCATGCTAGATATAACAGCATCATGAGCATCAAGAACAGCCTGAATTAAAAAAAGAAATAAATAAATTTAAGTTAATAAATTAATAAAAGGTCAGTTTTATGTTTATTAAGAAACATAAACTAAGCTAATCCAAGTAACTTGTTAAAAGAAGAAAAACCTACATTGTAGATTAGACGTTGATTGCTTGTGAATTTCCCGTTAACCTGCATGCATGATTATGTCACCAAAAAACAAATAATAATAATAACTTGCATTATTGGTTTTTAATTAACATTTAGCATCAAAAAACAAGTCGCATGGTATTTACGACGTGTATAAATAAGATGTCATGGGGGATTAATTATAATCAAACACAAAGAACTGATTCTACTGCTGAAATAAGAATCTCTTTATTATTTTGTAACACATACTAACAAAATATTATTTTTTTGCAGATGTACTTACAGGGAAAGAACAGGTTATGTCAGAACTATAAAAATTGAACTCAGCTCCCATATCCAGTAATGCCATATCTCCATCTACAAATGTCTGCATAATAAAAAAACACATCATCTGAATGTTGTTCTATGAGAGATAAAAGTTGCTGTATTAAAATTATTATACAAAGGAATACACAAATTTAGAAAAAAGTATAAAGCGTTTGCAAGTTTGGTTGAATACAAAAAAGGTTTAAAGTTATTGTAAGTTTGACAGTTCTGACATCATACAATACAAAAATGATTATTGTTTATGCAAAAATGGGTTTGTGATGTTTGATCAGATTACCAAAATAATATATTAAAATTCAGCATTTTTGTATTAAAAAAAAATGAAATTTTCATACCCTGTCATTTGGAGCTGCTGCATGCCCGTAATGAAGAACAGAACTGCCAGATGAAAAGTCAAACTGTTAGTTGGTTAACAACATTTAAAGAGGAACAAGGATATTATACTCATTTATTCTAATCATCAAACCAATATGAACTTTAAATTTTTAGTTTTTCGCAATGCTCAAACAAATCATGTTTTTCTTCTGCATTTAAAAAATCATCAAAATTGTATATCTAATGCATAAGACCTCTATATATTATATTAACTTAAAAAAAATTATTATATTGAAAAATACCACTTGTATTTGACACAATGATTTATCATAAAGAAAAATTAGAAAAACAAAAGTAAAATACAAGACCTCTAGTTTCAAATTAAAGTACCAGCTTTACAAGCTCCTTTGTCCATTCAGTTGATGTCAAATTCAACCTTTGAATTTAATTTGTTTTGTAACCTACTTTTTTTTAAGAGATCAATTCTGACAATTAAACAAACCAAAACATGTCAAAAACAGTGCAAAAGGACAGCAGAAATCGCATCGTTACCTGTTGTCACCAGTTGCACAAATACAAGTGTACGAACAATGTCTACAACTGCCATAAAAATAGGTGTGATGAAGAAATAAGCTTTCTAATTGATACTCTTGCATTCCTGGTTTGATCTTTCTCATTACCTAATCAAAATGCAAAAAATATTACAAAAAAGTGACATCAAAATATAAAAAAAATTTGTAAACCATTATGTAATAAATACGATTTTTAAAACAAAAAAATTATTAACAAAACACTTGTGTTATTAACAGAAGTCAGTACTTCATTCACATACTTATACACCAAACATGACATGAATATTATTCAGTAATCAACCGCTTGCATAATGGAAATTACAAACCTCAACATGAGCTTCAGAGCTTATATCATTTGCATACTGGATTACAGCAAGTTCCAATTTTGACTTTGAAACACGACATTCGGTCAAAATAGGGTGTAAGGTGTTAAGATCAGTTTCAAAGTTGTCAATACCCTGTAAAACCAAATAAAACCAAATATTATCATGACACTATTCATCACAACAAATATCCATATTTCACATATCTATCAAGTTATCAAGATAAACATGAAAACTGTAATTATGACCTTTTGAGTGAGACCCATATTGATATTGTTTTCAAGTTTTATATTAATAAAGTCGACTCATTATTAATTTCTCATATAATTGAGTCAATATAAGCTTATAGTTAAAGAAAAAAAATCAAGATCTACGAATTACCATATTCAATTGTAACAAGTTAATAAATTTATCCAAATTATCTAGTCTAAAAATTTAATGTAAAAATCCGGTGCAAACATTAGAGCTAAAATAAATTTTGTTGTATGAACATTCCAAAACAATACACTTGTTAACACCGAAAATATTGTAATGTTTTTTGCTCACTGGATATGCTTAGAGTAAGCCCAAATCATGATTTGTCAGGAAAATCAACAATATATCATATGGATAAAAAAACAAAAAGCAAAAGCGGGACCATTGTATACCAAGATTTCAGCCAAAAAAAGGTAAACAGCAATGGAAGACAGAAAAAAATAAAAAAAATAAAAATAGGCATCGACTATGTCTATAGCATATATTTGATTAGACATGTTCTATAAGTATAAGAAATAATTGCAATTAAAAGGCACCTCAAACTCTGCTGGTTTAGAGAAATTTTTGCTGTCAGTATTCAACCCATGTAGAAGAAACAGCAAGGGTTTTCCAGATCCCTTGTATTGATTTTTAAGAACTTGTGTAATCTCATCAGTGTAGTATACCTTGTTAACCATGTATGTTTCCTGCAAGATACAAATTGCAGGTATTAAATAATTAAAGTAGAAAATATATCAACAATTCCTTCTAAATGATGGTGACTTACTTCAAAATATGATAATGACTTTATTTCCCCCATCCAAACGGCATACTCTGCAGGCAATCTGGGAGCAAAAAGGATTGATTTTCCTGTATCTACATCCTACAGCAGCATAAAAAACAGAAGAATGAATAATAATAGAAAAAAAGAAGAATTCATAAATGATCATACAAAAAAAATTAGGTTTTGATCTGTTAACGTCTATTTTTGGTATATAAGGTACGTGGATTGTGTTAGAAAAGATAGAACTTTAGTGACATGTTTAAAAGACACTCCAGAATGCATATATTCAAGTCATTGAATAATTATTATACTTTTCCTTGTAAATTAGAATTGTTAAAATATGAACATAGTGTAAGTCAACAACAACAATGTGTACTGTGTAATTCGTCAATAAAAATACAAAACTTTAACTCCTAAAGTCGGTTACAGAATAATCCATAAGGAAACATCAAAATCTGAACATGAAAACAGAAGGGACTCACAATAGCTCCATAGAAACCAGGTTCCCTCACTCCAAACAAATATGCAAAATAACTTTCCTGTCTATAACAAAGTCATCAATTATCAGTAATAACTCAAGCATACACCCTGATGTAAATCGATCCTAAAAAAGATAAAGTGCACTAATCTCTGGAGCATATATCAAAATCCATCACAATAGTAGTATTTATATAGAGTTACAAAAGCTGTGATAATAAAAGCACTGTAGAAAATCATTTGCGCATCAAGTAGCGATTAATAATATTAAATTCACTGTAAAGTGTAAAAGCATTTGCAGATTGAGTATGATTAAGTTTAAATCGGTATAAAATCATAACGACGCATTTTGTGTAATTAGGTTGACAGTGAAGCAACAAAATCGATAACTTTGATTATTGGTAGCAATGCTGTAGCTACCGATCTAATTCAAACATATTTAAATGCACGATCAAATTGAAAAGGCGACTGATGAAAATACCTAAATAGATTTTCATGATCAGTGCAGTAACGAGTTTGCTCCTCTCCACCCTAACAAAACAATCGGTTTATGAAAAATTTCATAGTAACGGATAACGGATTCAATTAAACACGATGGAATGAAGTTACCTGCAGGAGTACAAATCCATGTAAAGGACGAGATGATGCAGATAGGTTTTGACGGAGGTGTTTCAACAACTTTTCACGGTTATCGATATGGAGCTTCATCGGAACTGCCGGAGGAGGATACAGCGAAGATGAAGAAGAAGAATCCATGGCGATCGACGCCATTGACAAGCGTCATTCATCACACGGTGTGACTACTAATATTGATCATTCCATTATAGTACAACTTTTGATGCGTAGGATACAAGCTGTTCTAACACAATAACTTTGGGCCTACATCAATTGGACTGCTTTTTGTTAGTTCACGCGGCCCATATTGATTAAACCTTACCCATGAAAGAACATTGTCTCAACCTATAGTTGAGAAAAAACCAGTTACATAAGTACATAACTGGACCCGACTGACATACCCGGAATTAAACATGTTCCCTCCCAAACCGTCGGGAACAAGTGGTTTTAGTTTCTTATAGAAAACATACCTGAAACCAGAATTAAACTGGAAATCGAAAGTGGTTCCAACCTCCACTCTGTCAAAAACATGGCAACCAGGTCAAATACCCGAACCTACCTGGAACCAGTTCCATCTCTACCCGACTGTTGATTTTGTTGTCCAAAACCAAAACCGAAACCTTTTTTGTTTTAAATCATCGTCTATCGCAGCCCACTCCCTTCTGTTGTCTTGTTCGCACATGGTGATAAATACAAAGAAGGAAGAACGGTGTTGTGGAATAAAAGATCCGACTTGAAATTTTTGGGGTTCTTTTATGGCATGTGATATTATAGGTATGATATTATCTAATATCACATACCTAAGGCATGATGAGCATTTGTTCACCTTAAAATTGTATTATTCAAAAACAACATTATAACTAAAGTTAAGTTAGACATGCATTCATTTGTCAATACCCACACATACTCACACTTAATAGAAGTTAATATATTTGAGCTAAATAAAAGCTAATTGAATTATATATATATGATGCATGGCTTCCTCAAGATTATATCATCTGTTATGGATTCGTTCACATAAGTCATTTAAGTATTTAACATAAACTAATGAGCTTAAAATCAAAAGTTAATAATTAGGTTTTGACTGTTAACCTTAAAAACCAATTATTTGACATACTCATTCAAGAAGATATCATAAAGGATAATTTATTTGATTATTTCAATTTAGTGATTTACACACATGGCCACATGGGAATTGAGATGTTACAACTTACAACCACATAACTGACAAACATGTTTATCACGAAAGTGAAACTTTCTTGTATTTTTACATCTGTCAACAAAATATTACCATAGTTATATAACAAAAATGAAATAATACAATAACAATCAATTATTTGTCCATGTTGATCTTATCCAATAATCAACAATACGTATATTTGATATAAATATGGGCAAAGCCATTGTTACTGTTAGTAGAAAAACTTATAAGTTACCTCAAAAATAGAAACAGTAAAGCTAAAAACATATAAAAAAAAATAACAAATAAATAACATGTTAAATACTTAAGTATTAAACGGATTAAATTGATTATCAAATATCCGATTGCATCAATTTTTATAAAACTTTTCTTCTAAATGATTAGTGGAAATGATTAAGAAATATATCTTGTTTTAGTACGAGTGAAAGCTCCTAAATCCTCCCTGATCTGACATTCGAAAACGGAAAATCCAGGAATCAAAAGAAAAAAAATAAAAAAAAATCAAGTGGTGGTTACAGTAATCAACGGATGAGATCTAAATAGATACGGAGAAGGGTGGATGGTGTTGCACCACTCAAATATACTTTGAGTTCCAAATCCAATTCCTGACACCGATTCTGTCGGGTATTTGTCTCCGACAGCAAACTTCTTAATAATATTTTTCAAGCTGCCGCTTATATAATACTTTATGAATTTTGTTGAACCTAATTGTAACAATCAACTATGGTTAACATAATAGCTCACATTAGCAAGATAAATCTAGGATCACGAACAAATTGAGTCGAAAAAACAAATTAAAATATCTTTGTAACATCATGTAATATAAAAATAAAAAAATTATATGTGTAATAGACACGTAATATTAAAAAAATTACAAATTACATGCAACACCATTAGACAAAAAGCCGTTTTTGAGTGTCCAAGAACGTCACATGCTCATGATTTTGTTCTTGGTATCCCTCTAGATGGGCTCGGCCAACTTATGTCTCCAGTGGAGTACCGCACTATCTTAAGATATCGTCTCATTATTATCTTATTCCAAGTTGATGAGATATGCACTCTTCGTCGCAAGGCGTGCTTGGGCTCTTTTGGGTAGCATGCCGTACATTGTAGGGAGCTCTTGGGGTTTAAGTACCGACACGATTTGGTTAGGGATATTCTTTTCGACGTATTCAGGCGTACTAGGATTTCTGCTAAAAAAGAAGTAACAATGAATTTCTTGGCCGACCCATTAGAAGGAAGATCAACACTTAGACCGACTGACATTTGGTCTTTGGTTGGACAGGAGGGAAGCACGTTTGTGTCGATCGTATAGGGGTTTCTCCTCTTGTGGGCTTGGATAGTAGTGCTTTCACGGTTGGTCAAGCTGCTTCAAAAGCTGCCTCAGGCAAAGTGTTCAAACTGAGAAAGCGTGTTTTGATAACCAACACGTGTTTATACATTTTACATTTGACATTTTATGCTTCCTTGAGTCTGAGGTTGTAGAATTGCTAAATCAAGTTTAACGGGTTATACATAACAATGCTATGACAAAATTTGTTACCACGCATTCATCCTCTTATTACACCCTTGAATGAGAGTGAGGATGACCATACTCACCGTCAATGTAATGGTGACGTGACACTTCTTCAATCACCTAACCAAGTTATCCCTAGTGGCAAATTAATAACCGAGCACTACGGTGGTTGTCTTTTAATCCCCAATATCAAACGCAAGTATAACATAATTATCAACTATTATGGTGTGTCTCGAGCCAAGTTCGAGTTTACCTAAGCTAGCTTGTGTCGAAAACTTAATAAATATAGTAATTGTTGTATGCATACTGTATAATAAATCTAGTTTGTTATGTAAACTTAATAAAAATAGTAAATAACTTTAGTTTGTCTGTGTTATCACGTATAATGTAACTTTATATGGTTATAATCATCAAACTTAAGTTATTGTTTTATTTAGTCTGCTAAAGTCACATTTTATTGATAAGCCCCGTATGAATCAATTCCTATAGTCTAATTCTTTTAATTTAAGATTTTGCAATAATTGTTTTAAAATTCTCGTAGGATTTTTCAGCACATTTGTCATTGAAAACAATGGGGGAGTATTTTCTAAGTGGAAAGGTGTCATGGATTATCGGGTGGAGATCTAGATTCAAACCTGATTGCAGACACTGTAGGAGGGTCAACTTTTAAACAATAATTTTGTATATATGTGAGATATTGGGAAACGTGATAGTGCTACGACCACCACAACCAACCGGTTTTGCAGATAGGAAACTTTGTGTTCCAAACAAGGCCATTGCTTCCAGCGTCTTGGACCTTGAGACGGATTTGAACCTATTGTGGGCCGTCTAACGATAGCAGTGATAGCGCCTTTTGTAGTTATGAATATAAAGATTAATCTTACTTCCAATAACACTTGCTGTTATTACAATTAAATATACCTTGATATGTAAACGCGAATAGTGTTATGTTTTTAGTCGATAAGAATTATCTCATTTGGTCTTGGACTTTATGACATCATATTTTTCCTTGCAACATTTACCTCGTAAACACTTGCTGTTTGGGAGGGGTTTTGGGTCCAATTAAACACACACTAAATATTTAAATACATGTTATGTTTATAGCTGTTAAAACATGTATCATTTACTCTTCGACAACATATTTGAACTACTTTGCTAAATCGAATATTCAACTGTCTTTCTTGTTTGTTTTTCTTTTTGTATTAAAAAAACAAATGTCGTTAACAAAAAAAGGCATCTTATTTGACTGGGGCCATGTGGCCTGCATGAAGATTTGCTAACATGTTTATGCCATCATATTAGACTACAAGCTTTAGTAAGCATCCATTAATGTCGGTTTATAGGTAAATTAAATCTACAATTAGTATGTAATATAATCTTATACTTTGACATATATTCCCTTTTCCCCGTTTTTAAAATATATTTTATACATGTTTTCTATAGTTCACGCCATCCAAATAACAACAAAAATATGCCATTTAAAAAAAAAAAAAGAAATAAATTAACAATAAATGACATGTGATCGGTCTACATTTGATACATACTCAAGTGTGATTAGCTTTTATATTTTATTTTAATTCTCTTTGTTCTATGTTTTATAGGTTTTACTTAAAGTCACTCAAAAGAATTTCCCTTCTTCCATCTCACATTGATATATATATTATGATCGTCTTACATGCTAGAGGTTGTCCATATCGTGTCTGTTCATTAATAAGTTAAACGAAGAGTTCGCGAACATAAATGAACACAAAAAAAAATAAATAAACGAACAAACATAAATGAACCCAACTGAACAAATATAACTACACAGACAAGCATAATTGACCAATGAAGTATTGATATGTTAATGATATTTATATATTATTTTAAAATAATATATAATAAAACATATTGTTAAATGAACACAAACTGATATAAATGAACATAAATAAACGAACACAAACGAACATAATCAAAGGGTTCATGAACGTAAATGAACGAACAATAGTCGTGTTTATGTTCGTTCTTGTAATTAAACAAGCACAATTTTTTTTCGTGTTAGTTCATTCAATAAATAAACGAACATAAACGAACTGTTCGGTTCGTTTACAGCCCTATTAATCTCTCATGCAAACAGTAACTAAAACATGATTAAAAGAACAACACGTATTTATGTTATTTGCATTTGATAATTTTTAGCTTCTTTGCACCTTTGATGTGGAACTACTTAAAAAAACTAGTCTTAATATTTGGGTTAGGAGGAACTTTTTAAAGCTCATTCTTTATAAATTATAAATGTTTTTTCTAGACAACCTTCTTCACTCAACATTATGAGACATATCAATTACATATATCCCCTAATTTTATAAAAGAATCACAAAATATGATGAGCCGCACTAGAAACTTCATTATTGCAACGTGTCGTATATCCATCATGCGTGTCATCCCAATCCAAAAGATCCATCGTACATTAGTAGATCCGAATCCCATACCATGACATATACATTCAAAAGGATGCTTTGAGTTACCGTGTTTTGAGGAACAGAAAGGTCCACATTCTAACTAAGCTTCTTTTGTTGGTTATATAGATTATTTAAGGTGTACCATAGTCCATGAAATGTTAAAAATAAAAAGCAACATGAGTGACATCAACACTTGTCCTGCTGTAACCTAATTGAAGGATCAAAGAAGTCTATCTAGCTAAAAACAAACAAGAATTCAAAGCATTATTGAGGGAACACCACTTGGTCCTTTTTGACAACATGAGTTGATAATTATATCAAACAACTTGTGTTGGTAATGTCGTTTGTCTGGTTTAATTTAACCAGTGTGATTTTATTGCAACAAACAACATATTCTTGTCTCCATGAAACTCACTTATTTGGTTTACTTAAGTGGTTAAAGATATCTGTAACTTTACCTTTCGGGTGTACTTTCTAAAGAAAAATGAGACTGGCCCAATAATTGGAATCTTAGTTTGAAGAATTTGGAATTTTGGGTTCATATAAAAAGAAACCCATGTCACTTCCATATGAAAATTTAGTACTATTATTTTCAAAAAATATGGTAAGTTTTATATGAAAATTTTTAAATTTTTTGGAAGAGAAGGTTGGATTATTTTAGAGAGGTGTGAGTATTTGTAAAGAATTGTGGGGTAGTTGTAAGGAAAATATATTACTTTTTTTTTTTTCAATAATCCATTTTTTCTCAAACATCCCCCAATGGTCGAACTTTTTAATGCCACAACGGTAACATTTTTCGTGGATACACCCACGTTGACCGAACCCACACCCCAACCACTCCTATGAGGGCAATGTGTTGGGTGTGGTCCATGTAACAACTGGTCGTTTTCCGGCAGTTAACCAGGTAACATTCCAACCTTTTACTATACTTATTTCGGCAATACGTCATTTGTAACACGATGATTATATGAGTTTTATATTATCATTGTATTCCATTTTAAATTTAGGTTCATTGGAGTGTAATCAGAATTTCAGTTTGAGCGACGGTTCGAAAGATATACGTTAAACTGTATAACGTTCTGAAAGCTCCAAAACTCGATATCTCTTTTGGAGATGAAATCAATGGGGTTAGATGCGGAACGTAATATAATGAACGTAGGCGAAGACCGCACTCAAAACGATATCCTAACGAAGCGGGAAACGCGAATACTGATAACCGAAAACACTGATCGGGCCCCGAAACGAACCCCCGGGACAC
>WOUH02000002.1:10748489-10760350 GCA_009936405.2 Stevia rebaudiana | reverse complement strand
GGAAACTCGGGACTTGCCTTCTTCATGCAAGTCTTTGACTACTGTTCCTTGGGAACCTTCTTGAGCGTGCCTCCTGACATGGGCTACAGTAACCGTTGCTTTCTCCCCATGCTTCTTTTCATGGGAATGGCATGCTTGAGGTGACTTCTGATTGTTTTGACTTGTCTATCTTTCCGCTTATATCTTCCTTGGGGTCAGCGTTCAGGTTCGTCAGTTTTATCCCCGTCGAAGAGGCAAGTCTTATGGCTCGTCATGACTGGCCATATTTGTCCTACGTCATCAGGTTACATCCGTAATAGTTCAGACAGCCTCTTAATGGGTAAGTTTTAGACAAATGCTGAATGATTAAGATTCAATCTCTTAATCAATTAGACTTCTTAACTGTGTAACACAGTATCAAACAACTCCTAAACCAGTGAGGGGTACGTTTCTAAGCCAACCGTCTTGTTTGAGTTTAAATCATTGGTACTTTGAAAAGGCGGAATACATTTAGTACTTTGAAAGTGATAGCCTGATACATTATAATTTGTGAATCAAATTTAATTAAAATAGTTTAATTTTAATTATTAGTACAAAAGTATAAAGGCTGAAGGCAAAAGAGCCACCAAATTCTGGCAAATGTTAAGACCAGGTGATGTGATTGCACACCCTACATGCCACAGCTTTTTAATCACAACTTAATCCCAAAAAAGATTTCTTTTTCCACTTTAATTCATCTTTGGTTGCCAGGTTAATTTTGCACTGTCTAGACTAACCCTACATGAAAGTATGTTTAATAAAATAAAATAATAATAATAATAATAATAATAATAATAATAAATTTAAATAGGAATCTTCTTATAAAGATTTTATACTCTAGTTCAATACAGAACGGTCAACTTTTGGCCAAAATGTTTTATCACTACTTCACTATTAGAATCCTAATCCTAAATAAAAATTAACATGCAAAGTATGCAAACAATACATATATAACCAAATAATTTTATTAAAGAGGTAGCCATTTATTTTGGACTATTGGACTTGACAAAAGATGTTATGTTTATAAACAATGTTCGACCTTAAATGATATTAACGTGTTTAGACTTTAGACATTTAGATAATGGATCAAATAAGAACTTTACACGTTTTTTTTCTTCTTCTTTAGATTTGACAAACACACCCCATTTGATCCTACTCAATTTGCTACAAAATAATAGCGAAAAAAAAAAAGAAAAAAAAAATTATATTTCTTATAGTTAATCAGTTCTAGATGTTACTCTAGCTAGATTCTAGAAGTGTTTAAGTTGTATTGTTAAATCAAGTGGGGTTTAGCAACCATCACAAAGGATGTGCTCTCTTTTCTTGCTGTTATTTACCCGTGTTCTTGGTGTTTAAGATTTGTAATTTTGTATGTTTTATGTTACTTACCCGTGTTTTGGCAGTATTTGAACTCTTTACTTTGTTGGGACGATTAGATCAAAACACAAATGAATATATACTGAGTAGTTAGAAAATCAAAAATCATTATAATATTAATCTCAAACCACATATTATATTGATCCCTATCTGTTTATACTAAATATATAATAACTTAATCTCAAGACTCATGAACCTACTCAAACTAGAAAACTTCAACCAACAATAATTATACAGTCTCAAGTAATAAACTAATTATAATAATTATCACTAACCCAAAATAACTCAACTTCTTATCTAATTTACGTCAGGGCTGAGGCGTCCTGGGATGGTTCAGGGCTGGGGCGTCCATGGGTAACCAGATACGTTGCGAACTTTGCTAGCGAGGGGCCGCCTCAGGGCGTCTCAAGTTGCTTTTCAAAAAAAAATCTAATTTACGTCATTCTCTTTTTCTTTCAAGATGTGAACTGATTCATTCCTCAACTTTTTTGTTCCCCCATATAACTCCTTTTACAATCAATATCAACACTTTAAATTCATACTTGACGGATATAAATGAGACAACTTACCGTCAAGATTTTTCATTTGTCAAGAAGAAAATATTGTTAAATGTGTTACAAGTTAAAATCAATGACAAATTCACTAAGAAGGCAGCGGGACAAGGGCCCACCCAACAAGCTTTTTTTTTTTAATCAACCCACCCATCAGTCCATCACTAACAATAAGAAAGGACTAGTCTAATTTCAAATTTTATTTACTTCATCTAGTTGATTAGATTGCTTGATGAGTGATTTCCACAAATTAAGCCTCCTTAAAAATTTACTTATTTGAAATACGTGTACTTAGTTATTAGAACTAGAGTTAAGTTATATTAAGAAAGAAACTTAAAATAAAAAGTGTAAGAGGGGAGTTTTACAAGAAAGAGGTTACACGCTCAACTCTTGCCTAAAAGAACCGTAAAAATAATTATAGAGCTTATCTTTATTTTTATTCATCAAATTAATGTCACTTTTTATTTGATGACTTGATACTTGGTGTAAATTCTAATTTCGTGTTATAATATAGAATTCTTTGTTTTTGTTGAGTTGTTTCCAATTTCTTGTTTCATGTTTCTTTATAGCTAAAATAATTGCTGCCTTAATTAGGATAGTAGTTTGATATAATCACATATGCTTTTAACTACAAATAAAAAGAGTTTTCTATTTGTTACACCAAACTTGATAACTGCTTTCACGTCACTTGTTTTTGTCAACCTGTTTTTGCTCCCTCCTATACATTCCCCATATCCACCACTCGTAAAAACTACTTATAATGTTAGTTTTTAAACTTTTAATCGTGAAACAAGTCAGTTTCAAAAGAAAATGAACGTTAAATGGTAATTCTTATAATTTAAATAATAATTTTGAGTATTTAAAAGTATATACAGTAGTTTAATCAGAAGATAATGCTTGTTGTAAAATTAGTGTCAAACATTGAATATAGACAAATAATCAAACCTGGAAACTTGAATTAGATCATCACGTGAATCAATTTGTTGGATTATCTTTGAATCGTGTAAGCACTTTAAGATAAACATATTTGCGGATTCACGCAATGATTTATCGAATATGACAGAGTATTTGTTGATGGAATCGGATTTTGATTTCTGAGATTTTGATGATCGTCTGTTCATCGACGATTCTGTGTAACCACACAAATACGCATATGCGTATCTCACACTTTTCAATTAATTACATAATACGCATATTCGTTGGTATTGGGAGTTAAAATTCCTCTAAAAATGGCTGCTAACGATATACTATCAAGTCTCAAATCAAATCTCCCTAAATGAGTGGCCCAATTTATAAAGAAAAGCCCATTGTATTTGGTCAACGAAATAAGAAATACAACCCCATTGCAAATTGCAACAGCCATTCCTCTGATAAATAAAACACCGTTTCAGATTAATTTTTTTTATAAAAAAATCATGAATTAATTACAAAAACGGTCTATGTGGTTTGGAAAATGTAACATGTTCATGTTTAAAAATGCAATTCTATGTAACATATATTTTGTTAACCATCCAAAGATGGCTCAATGGTAAGAATCCAAGGGTTCTCCATCGAAGACCCGGGTTCGAATCCCATTAGGCACATACTTGGGTGGCTAGTAATTGGGCAATGATCTTAACGATGAGTCTTGGGGAATCCTATAACGAAAAGTGTGGGGCAGAGCAAAGGCGAACCCCACAATCAACCAGGTCTTATCGGTAGGGAAATCTGGGTCCCAAAATGGGGCCGTGGCCTCTCACGTCTTGCCCCTTAGCGGAGCTATCGTTGGCTGGCTAACGATATTGGTAATATATATATTTTTTTTTTGTTTTATGTAACATATATTTTGTTAAATATATAAATAAATAGTTATGATGCATATGGCAAACTCCACACCACTTGTTAACACCGTCAACTTGCACCAACTATTATGGAGGAAACAAAAGAGTGTGTGTGACAACTAGTCTTGTATCCATGTCAACCCAACCACTTACAAAACACAATCACTATCTTTCGACCATTTACTAGTTGTAACTGCTTTCAAATTCGTTTTCGCTTTTCGTAAAATGTGGTATCAACCTGGGTGGGTTATGGGTCGGGTTTAAAACATGCTAAGTGAAACCAAAGGCAATATTGTAACCTCGTGACTTAATATTCCAGCTCCAATTCATACCGAACTGTGAATTTAATTTAAAATAACAATTTAGAGTCGAACAATCAAACTGGATTTGGTTTATTGTGATTTAATTAGGTTTAGTTATCATTTAAGTTAACTATAAACAATGTAAGATACATCTATTTTAGTTTCGGCTTGCACTTGCATACGGAGTCCACACCTCTACAAACAAAAATAACGTGTAATCTTTTAAGCTAGTTTTGTATCCATATGGACATATGGTAACCAAGTAGTTAAATGTCATATGACAAATCCAAATTTCTTTGCATTTTAATAATGTAGTACATCAGTCTAGCATAAAGCGTGCATTAGCTACTTCACATCATATATGTAGATATAGCCCATGTGAGGTATGTTTCTCTGTTATAACGTCCTTTTTTGTCTTTATGGGGTCTGCGAAGCATTGACACAAATTTTAATATATAAATACAGACATATATTGCCAGTGTTGTAAGAGTCTGTCATTCTCGGCATAGTTCTCAGCGAGAGCTTGGTCCTCAACCTTGTAATTGAACTCTTTTGTTCAACTCGACAAAACTTGTACAAGGTCTAACTCGGTCAACCTATGAGAGAATTCGGGCTACTCGGCCTTGGATTCGGATTATTCGGTTTACTCGCCTACTTGGTCCACCTCGGTCAAGTTGGATTCTCACGTTTTTTCACCGATTTACGTTGTTTCACTTATTGTTAGAATTTCTTTGTTTTACGGAGATACCTTGAACGACAATAATAATATGATTATTACATTAATGATATTAAAAAATGAATATCACTATTTTAAATACTATATAATATGTACATGTTTTTTTAAAGCGAATATTTTATTCATGAGTGGTAGCAAAAATCAAAAACTTCGCAGAAGAAAACACCACAGATAAAAGAAGCACAATGGAGAACAACCCGAGAGACAAAAGAAAAAAGAACCAGTACTTATCCTACATCAAAGGACACCCATTCAGTTAATACACACCTTGTTTTTGTTATTGGTTTTGAATCCATAGAAACATAATGCTTTTGATTTAGTATGATATTCACTTTATCAGTTATAAATATTTATAAACTTATGATATTTGACATATATATAATTTCATAAAAATTTATTTATACATAAAAACTTATGATATTTAACATATATATAATTTCATAAAAATTTATTTATACATAATTTACTATGTTCAATTACTCTATAGCTAGGCCGAGTGCTCACAGCTTCCCCCGTTAAACATATTGGTATTCCAAACTTTTAGGTTCAAGATATTTGGCTTAAATATATCATGTTCGACGCATAAACTTTTACCAAGTTAATGTAAAAAAACAACTATCGAATATTTTTACATGCTCATTCTCCTAGTTTAACCGGTGTTTATCAAAATGATGTATGTTTATTTATCACAAAGTATGCAACTTACGAATTTTAAAAGTAGATTTTATGCTTTAAAAATTTGTAAGTGGTTAAACAATGATAGAATAACTGGAATACGCTTTTTATAAATACATTGATTATGTAATAAAACGCAACTTGTAATGAAGAATCTTAATTTTTTATAATCTAATCGGTTTTAGATACAAACTGTTTGAAGCATTCGATCAGTTAATAGCAAAGAGGAAATTTTGTATTAACTGTTAATCATCGCTATAAAAAATATAATAAAAAAGTGTAACAAACTACATTTATTTAATTAAAAAAAAGTACACAAAACCTCTCTTCAAAACATAGAGAACTTGAAAAAAAGAAAAAGAAATTAAAAACCCTAAATGTCAAAATTGCCATCAACCTTTTTTCAGTAAAAACCATACAACAAAATATGAAATAAAACCTGAAAAAAGGATAAAAACAAAAAGACACGACTGGAAATTAGTTTTTCCAGAGCAACATACACCATCAAAACACTAAAGTATATGTGGTTAAAAGACTTCATTTCTGGCATCAACTATTTCTGTTCTGGAAAACGTTTTCTCATCAGTTACCAATTTATCATCTGAAAGAAAACCAATCCATGATGTCATCCATCAATCGCCGGCGAGTCATCACCACGCGCTCATCGGAAACCACCGGCGACCGACAAATCGGGCATTTGAAGTTGAAATAATCAAGCCATCCGTCAAAACACTCCTTGTGAAAAACGTGTTGGCACGCGAGCTTACGAACCTGTTCACCGTCGGCGAAACAGTTCAAGCACACGACGCAATCGGAGTTCACCGGATCCGTACCGTCGGTGAACTGGCTGTATTCGTAGGAGAAAACACGGTTTAAATTGAGTTGCTCGGCGAGAAGAATGAGTCCGGCGAGACCAGAACCGAAGGCGTCGAACAACATCGCGTCGTCTACATCATCGGATTGGTAACGAGAGATTCCGACGGTGTCGAGGAAGGTGAAGATTAACGATCGGAGATAGCAAACGCCGTTGGCGATGATCGATAGAAAGAAGATCGGTAGCGAATCGGATGAAACGTCGGTGAGTTGGTTGTGTAAACCCATTGATTTCAGTTTTTGAGAGAAGAAGACGATGAAGGTTTGTGTGGGATGAAAGAAAGGTTAAATAGTGGTGGTTGTTTCAACAGAAATTTTGAAGAACAAAGAAACCAAGTACCTAACGAGTGGGAGGTGTTTCGCAATCGGTTGTGGGGTCCACACATGTGACATGGGTCCGGTTTTAATATATTATTATTATTATTATTCTATACATACAAGGTGTTCATAAGGTTATTCTCATTCTATACACGGTGTTAAACTGTTTATAAGGTTATTACACGGAGTGGAGTATGGGGTTGGAGCAACGTCTCCGATCAAGAACACTAGTCCGCATTTGTGGGTATTTGGATTGAGAAAAGCCATAAAATCCACCGATGCAATCCGTGATTCAAGCTATAATTGTCACTTAATATATAAGACTAGGTGTAAAGTTATGTGTTACACTAGGTGACGTGAGTGAGTTTGGAGGTCACGTAAGCAAAAAATGTTGTAATGGATAGTGAGGATGATGAATGAGTAAAAAATAGATTAGTTGGTTTATTGTGATTTGTTGTAAACCAAAAAGATAGATAATAAAGAAACCTCTTTTCTCCCCTCCACTCGCGTGATTCCAATCACGATGTTGTTCATTACGCCCCAAAAATAAATTTGGGTGGCGTTTTGTTGTGACGGAGCTCGGGTGGCATTAACCATGCTCACACTCACAAAACGTTAAAAGTCGTCCAATGGTAAGTGCTAGTGAAAATAGATAATGTCAAGTATGTGTCATACTTGTTATTG
The DNA here is from genome assembly GCA_009936405.2 of Stevia rebaudiana. Classification (NCBI taxonomy): domain Eukaryota; kingdom Viridiplantae; phylum Streptophyta; class Magnoliopsida; order Asterales; family Asteraceae; genus Stevia; species Stevia rebaudiana. The sequence continues at coordinate 10,752,996 of WOUH02000002.1, read as the reverse complement.
TGAAAAAATCAATGCTAACATGTGCACTACTCCTTGAGCACCTCATTTTGATCTTCTTCCACCACCATCACATTGGTATCTAATAAGAACGTTTTGGGATAATGACTTTAACGTGTAAATTGTTCAAATGTTAGATCTGCATTCATATCATTTGCCACGAAGTCATCAGACCTCGTGTGCCTCCCTTAATTTGATTGTCGCAAGGACCAATTATATGTCCTACATGTTGATAAGTTTCATTGGTTTCATCCTGCGTTAGACTTATCAGAAGAGTCACCTGAGCTCCCTAGCAATGTTACGCAGGAACTCAAGAAGAGCAAGAACCCATTATTCATCTTTGAGTATGATATTAGGGATATGCACGACTATTTAATAAATTTAAGCATTTTGATACAATCTTATACGCCCCGTATATATATATATATATGGACCCTCGAGGGGCAAAAGTAAATTGCACTAGTTTTAACGTTATTTTATTTGTTTTTGTGAAAATAACGTTAAAAGCGTTGGGTTGACGGTTAGTCAGGCATCATGAGCCGGGGGTCTCACTGGGAGCAGCGTCTCTATTCCTACGGGGTAGAGGTAAGGTAAGTCTTCATCTTACCCTCCTCAGACCCTATCATTAGGTGAGATATATTAAGTACGATGATGATAAAAGTTATCGTTTTAATAAAATCAAATACAAACTATAGGGTTAAACTTCAAAGTTATACATAGTTTAGGGTTTATAGCAAACTATTTAATAAACCCAATAGGTTACGGGCTCAACAGCAACATTCGTTATTTCTCTTTGCTTCTCGCCGCCGCGAACCCTTACCGATACATCCTTTCTCTGCCATTAACGCCACACAGAGGTATCTTTCGTTTTTAATCGTTTTGTATCTCCTTCACGAAGTAGTTTCTGTATCCACCTGTGTTAAATTTCTGTAATTTTTTTGTTCCTTTTTTTGTCAATGATTTTACGAACTTTAATCGAACTTGTAGATGGGGATAAAGGCGAAAAAATCGATGATGAAGAAAATTAAAAAGGGTTCTACTGAAATGACGGCTGTTCGCAAAGACGAAGCTGCTGATTTTTTGGTGAGTTTGTATTGCTGTGATTAATTTCCACAACTAGTTTATAGATTATGCTTTTTTCTTTCATACATCAAAATAGGATCAATTAGTTTATACTGAAATAAACAATTGTTTGTAAAAGGTTAAACTTTGCAATTATCCTACTGATGTTAGTGGTCTTCCTGAATCCTAATTTTAGAATATTAGCATACATTTTACTGTTTAAGTTCTGTTGTCTATCGCGGATTGTGTCAACTTCAAGTTTAGCCCTTACTGAAGTTAGAATGAACTCTATATTAGTCAAATCATCGATGAAATGAGTTTTTTTAACTGCAGAGGATATTAAGTTTTAGTAGCTGTTTGTAATAGTGGAGCACAAATGTAGCATGTGTAGGTTGACCAAACCAAATTTGCATTTTAAATCAATGATTGTATCAAGCACTCATCAAAGTTGAATTTTTAAAATGTTAAATTTTATGGCATATTAATGCTTTTAAGAGAACTTATTTTATTGTGTAATTGGGGAGACTAAATGAATTTGTCTAGTGATTATGAAAATAAGTCTCTTGTACACCAATTTTTATACAAAGAAAATTTAATTTATCTTTATGTACATGCTGAAAATAAGTGCTTTTAAGAGAACTTCATTTAAGTTTGTAACATTGTTTATTGAAGGTTATAACTTGTTTGTAATTTTCTTCTATTGTTTTTTCATTTCTCAGCAAGTATCTTGTTTGTAGATTTAACTTTTTATATGGATATGAAGGTGGTATATAGAATTTTTTTAAAATTATTTTTGTTTCTGTTTATAAAATAGCCATTAGAGGGTGGTCCAGCTCGAAAGCTGCCAGTTACAGAAATTTCAGAAAATAAATCCACTGTGTTGTATATTGGAAGAATCCCTCATGGATTTTATGAAAATGAAATGGAAGGTAAATTTTATTACTTGCTGACCATTTTTTTATTTTAAGCATGCAATTTTTTTTTTAAATGTTGCAGCTTTTATGACAGTGTAATTATAAATGCGCTAAATTAATCTTTAATCCTACTGTTGATGCAGCTTTCTTTAGGCAATTTGGACAAATCAGGAGGCTCAGGATTGCAAGGAACAAAAAGGTTGGATTTTAGCTCATTTTTATAATAAAGTGTGACAATTAAGTTTTTTTAATACCATTTTATAAAAATACTTCAAGTTAGTAGTTATTTTAAGGTCACTGAAATGGTAGTTAATTTCAGACATTGTGAAACAACTTTTTGTTAACACTGTATGCTTTTTATTTAATAAACTAGTTTTGTTTATTTTCTCCAGACAGGAAAATCAAAACATTTTGGGTTCATTCAGTTTGCATCTCCAGAGGTTAATGATACTTTTTTTTACCCTTTTAATTAAGATTTTAATTTATTGTCGGAAGACGCTAACTTGATAATTATAAATATGTGCAGGTGGCAAAGATTGTTGCTGAAACTATGCATAACTACCTCTTATTTGAGCATTTATTGCAAGTACAGATCATTCCTCCTGAGCGAGTTCATCCTAAACTGTAAGCATTTGATTATTATGACTTAATATCGTGTTTTCAAGTTAATATTGGTATAATTTTAATTAGAACTGTTATTACCATCAACAATCAACAATTACCACATAATAAAACCTCTGAAAGTAAACCATTGAATCTTTATAAAACGTTTAAAATATTGACAAAAGTGTTTTTGGTTAACTCAACATGTTTGATCCAACATTCTTATTTTGATTGCAGGTGGAAAGGGGTTAACCGTCATTATACACCCTTGGACTGGGTTCATATTGAGCGTAAACGCCAAAACAAGGTATTAATAATTTTTTTTATGCCCTCAAGTTTATTTTTGTAAAATCTCAACAACACTTGGTTAGCTATAATGTGATTATTATTATTATTATTATTATTATTTAGGAAAGGACATTTGAAGAGCACAAGAAGTTGGTAGATGGAATCTTGAAACGTGACCAGAAAAGGCGAAAGAAGATCGAGGCTGCTGGCATTGAGTATGAGATCCCGGAAATTGTAAGGATTAATTGTAGTTACATTCTTATTATTTCATAATACGCGTTATGTTTTGATAGATACACGTGACAGTGATTTGTTTACTCATAGTTTTGTTTAATTTGGTAAATAGGTTGGGATTGATGTACGTGCACCAAAGAAGATCAAGTTTGAGGACTAAGGTTAAATGGGGATTTGAATGTTTTTATATTTTGGGATGTAGCATGTAGTAGTGACTAAAGAGAGATGAAAGTAGTTTTGGTATTTACTATTGGATGTAAAATCTGATATTGCAGACCATTAAATGTTACTCTAAATGTGGTTTTGAAATCGGTTTCGAATATTTTCATGAAAACAATATATGAACCCCATACTTAGATACATTGTCGAGCCGGAGGTCTCTTTGGAGCAGCCTCTTTATCTCTCTGGGATAAATGTAAGGTCTGTCTCTGTCTCATCTCCCCCAGACCCTACTACTATAGTGGGATTTTCATTGGGTAGGTTGTTGTTGTATACTTAGATACATTGTATCGGGAAGGATAAAATGTAAGTAGGGTAGGTCTAATATGTATGTCATTTTTTACAAAAATAAATAAATAAACCAGAATAACTTTTTTTAAAAAGATATTAAAAAAACTCATTTTTCACGTATAACTGATGAGTTTTAGATGTTTTTACATACGTAACACAATAAAAGTTAATTTTTCGTATTAAAGTATGAAACATATAACGTTCATTTTCAATTAAAAAAAAAAAAAAAAAATTTAAAAATCAGTTTTAGTTTTTTTTTTTTTTTTAATAACTTTTTTTAGCTAAAAGTAAAAAAATAGAATGTAGAATCTAAATAAAATAAATAGAAACTTTATTACATATGTAAATATGAGCTCCTTTGGTTTAGACAATTAATGTGAGTTTTCATCTTATTTCAACTATGTCAATGTTTCTAACTTGATAAAAGAGTCATAAATTAAAGAACACAGAGTATGCTTTGCGGTTGGAGTGTGAGTGGTTGTGCTACGTAGGCGTCACGCAGACAACCACTTGGAGATTGTTTGAGAGGAAATGCACTGTGGTGGGTGTGTAAAAAGTTAGAGGATGAGATGGTGTATGGTGATTGGTAATGAGGTGATGTGTTTTATTATGAGTGGGTGAAAAAAAAAACAAATAATCAAGAAATCCTCAACCACCCTCGTGATTCCAACCACGTTGACCACCACCACGCCCCAGCCACGCCTAGGAGGTGCGGTGTGGTGGGCGTGGTTGCAGCCATCGACGCCCCCTTCATCGGGTATACCGCATAGTCTATTGTTTTATCAACATTCAGTTATAAACTTTATTGTAGCTATATATAATGTTAACAATGTTGTCAATGCATTCAGTGGCGAAGCTTCAAAGTTTACAGTGGGGTTGCCAAGATCATATATGTAGAA
>WOUH02000002.1:10722918-10735810 GCA_009936405.2 Stevia rebaudiana | reverse complement strand
CTTGTCAATTTTAAAGGCAAAGGACATGTACTGCGAAACGGTGCAAACATAAAGGACGTTTTCTGCAATTTACTCGTATTATTTTGTAAACTCAAGAACTTATAGATTTTTTTTAATGTAAATTATAAACTTGTACCAAAGAAGGTTTATCAACCAAGAGATTATGTGTTTAAATTAAAGGGGTTAAAAACTGATTTGAGCGGACAATTTACTTGTAATTGTTTTGATCTTGTACTAGCTAGCTTGTTGCTACTTGCTCGTCTTTTATCTATAATATTCCTAGTTATTTGAATATAATTACTTTTTTAAATAAAATAAAAGTAATTTCATTTGATTCTATAAAGGAAAATCAAAACCAGACAGTTGGTATAGCCGTCCCGTAGAGCTTTTGCTTTAGCGGTCAATACTCTCAAACCAAACATCTTTCTTTATGTGTGCTTTGAGCTTATCATATCTAGGATATAAATCCTGTCTTTCTCTCTCTCATACATATATATACATATATATACATATATAATACATTCATGTGTATATATATACGTATATTATACCCACACACAAGTATACACACGAAGAGTGTTAATTAAAGCTAGTCATTCATGTGTAAGGTGGTTTTACAAGTGTTTGTATATACATATATATATACACACACACATATACACACATATACACACACAGTGTGTGTGTGATAGAGAGCTTTAATTTCCTTTATCTCACTGGACTTCAGTTAAAGTTTGAAGGAATTCTGGTATTTTTTATAATTAAAGCCACAGGTTTCATACTCTCTCTCTATCTCTCTCTCTATCTCAATTAGTATATTTGTTCTAGAGATATTTTCACTTTTAGGAATATATCTCATTCAGGTACTCATGAACATGTCTTTTCTTTCTTATTCTTCATAAAAACCCTTACAATTTCCAATAAAAACCTGTTTTCGATCACTTCTTTTCTTGTGTTTCTGGTCCAGATCTTCATCAAAGTTACCAGAACTGAATCGAGAGTACGTTGATGTGTTGATCTTATTTGCGGGTGATATGATGATGATGATTAGTTCAATTCGCTCGTTAATTAATTAACTAATGAATTCTATTGATCAAAGATTGATACGAACAAGAATGAATATTAGCAGCTCTGATCTCATTGATGCAAAGCTTGAAGAACATCAGTTATGTGGATCTAAACACTGTCCTGGATGTGGTCATCAACTCGAAGGAAAACCGGTATATATGATCGATCGATCGTACGGATAGTTAATTTTTCGTGAAATATTCTTATAAGATCGAATATGAAATATAATCTAGCTAGAATCAGTTCAAAAGAATATATAAACGTTTGCAAATTCTTGAAGTTTCTTGTATTTTACACTAAATTCAAAGATAACTTTTTTTTATATATGTAGTCCATATTGCTTCATGCTTCTTTACGAATTTTAATTCTTCTTATATAACACCAAATTCCGAGTTTTGTTATTCATCTATTTTCAAGAACTGGGATCTTGTTTTCTTGAATATTTTTGCATCTTCAAAGGATCATATATAGTTATTTTTTTCGTTTTTAAAATAAGATCATAGATTTTTTATTAAGTTTGTAATTAGTCTACTAATTTTCTGAGATCAATAAATAGGATTGGTTGGGTCTACCAGCAGGAGTGAAATTTGATCCAACGGACCAAGAATTGATTGAGCATCTTGAAGCCAAAGTTGAAGCAAAGAAGTTAAAATCTCACCCGTTGATTGATGAGTTCATCCCTACAATTGAAGGTGAAGATGGGATTTGTTATACTCATCCAGAAAAACTTCCAGGTGATCGATCACTCATTTTTATTTCTTCATCTTTGGTACGTGATAGCAAGAAAAATAATAATTTGGTGGACCAATGATGTTGCAAACGTGGTGGTATCGTTTCGATTGTGTGCATGAATGAGAGAGAACAAGAAAACATAGCTTGTTTGTTCCCATAATTCAAGAGTTAGGTTTTACTATTAATGAAACTATTTCTTGTCTTTAAGAAACTAAATACGTAATGGTTTTTCAAATTTAGGGTTTCTTGTTTTGTTACACCTAGAAACCTACTTTATTTGATTTTCCGAGCTTATGAAAAAAGTGATGTTTTGCTTTTTAATTGTATTGTTCTCTCATTACAAAGTAACCGAACAATTTTATACAATTTTAGCTAGCTAGCTATTGTAATTTTCTTTTTGCAACCGAATAAGTATGAATGTTAAATTTGTTATTTATTTTTAGGTTTTCATTTTCTTAATATGTTGCTTTCTAACAAATTAAATTAAATGATTAATATAATAATTTGTTCATGATGTTCAGGAGTTACGAAAGACGGATTAAGTAGACACTTCTTCCATCGGCCATCAAAAGCTTACACAACGGGAACTAGAAAAAGAAGAAAGATCCAAACCGAATGTGACCTACAAGGCGGTGAGACCCGTTGGCACAAAACAGGCAAAACCCGACCCGTTATGGTTAACAGTATACAAAAAGGGTGCAAGAAAATCTTAGTACTTTACACAAACTTTGGTAAAAACCGAAAACCCGAGAAGACCAATTGGGTAATGCATCAATACCATCTTGGACAACATGAAGAGGAGCGAGAAGGCGAGCTTGTGGTGTCAAAGATATTTTATCAAACTCAACCTCGACAATGCAATTGGAGTGAACGCGCTAGCAACAATATTGTGTTATCAAATTCGATCCCCGTTGAGGGTGCGTATAATAATGAAATGAGCAAGAGTGGCAGTGGAAGTTGTTCTTCTAAAGAAGTTACCATAACCCATACTACTAATCATGCACATAATAACATGGATGAACTCTCTGCCGTAAATGTTGGTGCGGTTATGTCGAGTTACAATCCCATGGATCATATGCAACATCTCAAAGGTGTTGATCATTTTAGTTTCGTACCGTTTCGGAGAAGCTTTGATGAGGTATGTTTTCTTTGATATATTAGCTATATATCACGATAATCAAATCGATCTATCAAGTTTGATGGACAAACTTCTTTTTAGTCTTTTGTTTACAATAACAATAGTTTTTTAAATATACAGAAAAAATTGACATGATACACTTGTTATACGTTCATTATTTTCGTTGTTACTCTTCATTAAATATACGAAACTGATCAAATTTATTCAGAACAAAAACTGTGACTTTACTTTATCTACTTTAACCAAATTTGTTTTCTTAATGCAATATAAAATGATAGCATGATACCTAAAATTGTTATAGTTGTTTCCATCGACCTTAATTCCATCACTAGATTTCTTTGAGATATATATTATTCTTCTAAAAGTTGAGTTCTTTTAGGAAACTATTTTCATATTGATCTTACGATAATCAAAGTCATAAAACTATGTAAAGTAATATATACTCTCACTAGCTAATAATACTAAATTATGGGCATAAAAGTAGTTGAGTTCAAGGTTAAGGGTAACCTCAAAATGGTTTGAAGGTTGCTTTTCTCATATGATTTCCGTCTGTTACAAGCAAACCCAACTCTAATTGTAATTAACCATGGTACATTTAATTTACATTAATGATTTAACTTTCTCTAGTCGAATTAATTAACTCAACAATTAAGTCTACAACTATTTGATGTAGGTGGGTAGAACTACAACCGGAGGAGAGACGTCAACCGGAAGGGATATAGATATAGGAGTCTTGGGAGGTATTACATGCGATGATAATCAAGATCTACAAAAACAACAACAATTACATCACATGACACAACATAATCCACATCAGCATCTAATGGCATCGACTGCCTTCCACGTCAACATGCCAACTCATCATGTATCTACCCTCATCTCGCCACCTCATCCACAACATCACCAACATCACACCTCTATTATGCTTGATGATGGCTCATGTCATGTCTCAAGAATCATGGACAATTTTCAGGTAATTTAAGGTTGCTTGTCACATAAGTTACCCAATATAAATTTTTTATAAATTAACCATTCTCTTTGATCACGAAATATATATAATGTAAAATCTTTAATGTGTGTATCACATAAAATGATATTATTCGAAAATCTTTAAAAGACTAAAATACTATTACATGTGACTAATCACATCAATAGCAAACGAATAAATGTATACATGTATTCAACTTTATCTTAACTTCCTTAAAACTTATTAACTTCCTTTAAACTTGTGTATTACAGAAATTAAGTTAACTAAAATAAAGTATTAAATAGTGATTGACTACCTTAAGAAACAAAATTTTAAATATTTAAAATATTAGATATTAAATGGGGATAGAAATTTAATAAAACATAAACGAATGAAATAAGAGAATCAGGGAAAGAAATCTTATTTTTAAACAATTTTAACTTGTAACAAGTTGTGCTCTATATATTAGGAATAGGTACAAGTATTACAAGTATTACAAATATTACATGAATTAGAGAATTCACATAATTAAAATCTCTTTCTTTATCTTTTCATTAAAAATTATTATCTTTTCTCTATAATATTCAATTAAATTATAATTTTTTATACCTTTATCATTACTCCTATCTCTTTCCAGTTTATTTTTATGAACAGTGTTTCTATATATTTGCTAGTTTCATCAGTTTCGTCATATCTCTATATTCACAACTATTTTTAACAAATCTATATAATATACAGACTCACTCACATAATTTATAAAGACTCAAATGTGAATGCTTATCACAATATTGTTTCGTCCTAAGCTAAGATGGAAACGAGGGTTATATGCATATACATTGTGTATCGAAATGTGAAATAACAAAACATTAATGCATCATTCTTATAACAAAACATTAATGCATCATTCTTATCACACTGGTTTAAAAAAAATGTAGTTAAATTATATATTTTTTACAACGTATAGTAAAAAAAACATTAATACACTGCTCTTATATCACACTGACGGAAAGATGATATTGACAACTTTTTACAACGCCCAGGACCAAAAACGTGTATTTTTGTAAAAATCAGGGAGGATTTAGGTAATTTAGTTATTTTTATTATCATACATTAATTAAACACAAGAAATTGCAAAATATATTCTAACCGAAAAATAATTTTAAGAGGCGTGTGAGAGTACAATTTTAAGAATTTTCGAAACTGGCCGGTTATCCAAATGTGGTGAATTATAGATTGAATATAAATTTTGAAAATGATTATGCAAGACGATATTTTTAAAACATTAAGTATGATGAAATGTATTAAATAAGCATTCGCAAACTTAAACTTAGTTTATAGGTACTTTTTCTCTTATAATAATCTACGATAATTATAAATTAATTAACATTGAATTACATATATAATCAATCAAATACAGTGGGTATATATAGTAGAATATAAAAAAGGTAATAATGTGTTTGCATGATTTGTAATAACAGCAGCAACATCATCATCATAAAATGGGAGGAGGGAGATCAACATCAGGATTGGAGGAACTGATAATGGGGTGCACTCCTTCATCATCAACTGATATAAAAGAAGTTAGTTTTTTCTCCACCTTTTTGACTCTGAATTTTATGTAATTATATTCTTTTAATATTACATTGATATAAATTAACTTAAATTTATAAAAATTCAACTAATATCTAAATAAATAAAGAGACGAGGATAAAGCACTTAATCTATTCCTTTTCACTTTTCACTTTTGATTGCTGTTTCTTTTTACTAATTATCTATTTAAATATTATTAATTGTTCTAAAAAAATAAATTTTATGTATACTTACCTTATTCTTCTTGTTAGTTGTTATTCTCTTTCCCTTTATAACCTTTGCTCTTTCTTCCTTTTGATAACGTGTTCTTTTATAAATATACATATGTTCTAATTAAAACTCCTTTTGTTACTATAGGAAATCGACACATTGTCGATTAATACTTATTTTTCCTCCTAGGACCCACACGATCATGGAACTGTTTTCCTTTGATAGAACAACCAAAAGAATGTAGGATCAAACGTCCTAAATTAATTTGAGAAAAATCCATACGAATTTGGTATATTCTTGGTGAACAAACACATGATTTTATGCTGTACGTATCCTTTTATTTACAAAATGCAATTATTTTAGCCAAATTAAATTAATTTCAAAAGATTTATGTCAAAAACTTGAATACTTTTTTTTCCTCATTGAACCATAATATACTTCTAAGAAACGATTTCATAAAATGTTACATGTCAACACCCCTAATTTTAAATCAAATAAATTTTATTTTTAAAATGTAATTTCATTCTTAAGGTTTATAAGCTTAATATTTTTTAATCCACCTTTAACAGAAAATGTCTTCAAAGAATGTTTTAGGTTCTAATAAAAACAATGATTTTATGAAAAAAAGAACATATTTTATTCATTGTTATATATTCATAAAGTAGTTAAATCCTGACCGCCTTCTAAGAAATTTTGAAATTGTCCAAATCCGCTCGTAATCCAAATTTAATTTTAAAACCCAAGTTGAAAAATATTTAACCAATAATATAAATTTAGTTTAAAGTGTGCTCAAGTCCATAGTTAATTTCAATAAGCTAACTAAACCAAACATAACCCTGTATTACACAAGTTCAGCATTAATTTTAATAAGTTAAACCAAGTTCAATACTAGTTTAGTATGCTTTTGTACTTAAAATTTGGTTTGCTTATCTTTTTCTAACATCACCTAACTCGATTCGACCAAAAGCAGCTCATACAAAAGAGAAAAAAGTATTATACCAGAATACTTAAACAACCCAAATTAAAAAAACAAAAAAACAAAAATCAAACGACCATAAAAAATTTTGTCTTAAAAATTTTGGGTCCACCATTATATGTATGTATGTACGCATGCATGCATGAAGTGTTTGTTTGTATCTATGTATGTATGCATGTATACCTAAACATAATTCTGTTTATACAAATTATTCATATTTGATAGACATTTTCCAATATAATACATTGTACTTTTTTACTTTTAGCTTTTTATAGGATGATAAAGAAAACAAGGAAAAAAAATAAGATTTAACTTATGCATGGATGTTTGGCATCCAACATCTTCTTTACCTCTTGAACAAGAAAAAAAAGGCTGTAGTACAAAGAAACTTAAGCTTATACACACATGTCACAAAGTAAATTAAATAGTTTCAGAGCCCTATTTTTGTTTTTTTATTACCATTATATATTATATTAGCATTTTATTCGTGTACCTTATAATATTCGCGGCGATAACCATGTATGGTTGAGGTAATTTTTTAGTTAACTTTCGAGTGTTTGTTTATGTTTACACACTCATCCTCTCATTCCTAATTTCACTTTTGAGTGATGCGACCTACAATATATACTTGTAGAGTATGAGAGTAGTAATTAGTAAACTACCATGAGGCCTTATGCCTTATTGTAATATATATAAGTTTAAACTTAATAGGTTTTTTGGTGTTATATATCACAAAAAACACACTACTTCATATGATTTTACGGACAATTTGTCATGATAGCATTAAGGTAGTTATCTCAATCTTGTACTTTTAGAAAGCTCATTATATATTATCACTTACTTTAACGTTCTTCTTAGAACTAGATTGGACCGATAGTTTGTACTAGGAACTAGCTATAGCTACATAGTGAGTGTTCTTGAATCGTCTTCATTTGGACTGTCTGGTTATGAATAGGCTGACCGGTTAAATGGCAAACAAAGCTGATGTTTGGATCAAATTTATTAAAAAAAAATTATTTGTTCTATTATCCTCTTTCAAAATCTTAATTTGGACCGACTGGTTATGAACTGATCATCGGCCAGTTGAAATAGCAAACAATGCTCAAGGTTGGATCGGATTTTCAAAGTTTTTTATTACTTTTACCTTTTTGGTTTAAAATCTTATTTACCGATTGATACTGCTTAAGGGCTTAAGGCTACATATTTTATTTACTCCAAACTGTATATTTTGTTAACATTATGAATTTACGCCATATGATAGATTATCTCATAAATTTTTTTAAACTAGTTATATATATATCGTCCGTTAGGTTATGAAAACAACGCTTCCAACCTTTGGAAGAATGTTTATTCATATAATATGTATAGATGGTATAAAGCTCAAAAGTTACAACCAACGATAATCTAGAATTGGAAGGCAAAAGTTATAAAAATGATGTAAGATGATCCAAAAGTTGTGTGATCGATGAATGGCATCCTAGGACAAAGAGACACAGGACCATATGTGATTGAAGGCTAAAAGTACAATGAAATTTAGGTATAACCTCCATATGACCAACTTTTTTTTTCCTTTATATTTCAAATAGAAAAGAAAAAAAGGTAGCACTTCTTGATTTAAGACATAGGAGTATTTTGTAAGACTGAGTTCCCAGTGTTTAACAAAAGTATAACTATGAGCTTTATAATTATTTCATTTCTAAATATAATATATATATATATAAAGCGTATACGGGGTAGAGGTAAAAAACTTTTAAAGTAAGTACATTTTGTTCAATTGATTTCTAGCTATTTTTCATACATATATATTGCAATATTCTATTATAATAAATCAACTTTCTATGACACGTGTCAACTTTTGATGAATTCAACTTATAGTTTTCTCTCCTCTTTCTCATATTTAATCTTTTAAATGTTAAATGTTAAAATGATTATATTTAAAATATAATAAAACTATTTACTTCTTTAGTTTTGAATTTTCAAAATTACAAAGAACATTTATTTATTTAGTTTGCTATTGAAAAATATTTACGTCTTTTCCGTGTTAATTTGTTTTACAAATAAAAAAAATTAAATATGATAAATAATTTGATAATTCAAATTTCAATCTTATATTTCTAATTAATCAAGTTAAGTTAAATATAATGGTTATTAAATTTAATTTCATCTGTGCATTAAATGAGCGAAAACAAACAAAAAATTATGATCGTTTAATTAAACGAACGAACATGAACACACATATTGTTCATTAATAAACAATTCGGCTATGTTCGTTTTTGTTTGTTTATTTATGTTCATTTATGTTCCGTTTATGTTATTTAACTATCTGTTATTACTATTATTATTATTTTAAAATATTATATAAATATTATTAACATACCAGTATTTCTTCTGTCGGTTTTGCTTGATTGTCTATTAATATTTGTTCGGTTATATTTGTTTATGTTCAGTTATGTTCAATTATGTTTGTTCGTTTATTTACGTTCGTTTTTTTTAATTTATGTTCGTTAAGAGTTCATTTTACCCAGACTTTACGCTTTTAGTAGGATTTTACTGGGTATTTTTTTTGTTTAACAGTTCATTTAACCTTTTAATGAATGATCACGAACATGACATTTCCTTAATAAACGGACATGAAAACAAAATTCGGTTTCATTTATGTGTTCGTGTTCGGTTAAAACTAAATGAACAAACACGAACATGCTTATATTCATGTTTGTTTGGTTTGTTAACAAGCCTAGACTCCCACAAATTTACCTTTAAATTATCGTATAGCATTTTCATTGGATAATACGTAAAATATCTCATGACTCGAGATTTCCTTACTTTTTAGTTTTGTTTCGGTTTTGGTATAAAACCAAATAAACTTCTTTACTAGCTAGTGATATTTCTTGCTTAAAGTAACAAACGCACACACTCCTTAAACCTACTTAAAATTTTACAATCCTTTGTTTGTCGATCACTTGACTTGAACCTTTAACCTTTTGAGAAATAACACGATTACAACATACATTGATACATTTATCACAAATACTACCATATTCTTTAAGTAGAAACATGAATCTATAATACATTCGTGACGAAATTAATCTATAACCCTGGAATGTAACTTTAATATGATTTTCGTGTTTTTTGATGAATATGCAGGAGTCATCCATCACAAACCACCAAGAGGCAGATTGGTTGAAGTACTCTACCTTCTGGTCTGATCCTGACAGTCAAGATCATCATGGAAATCAGTAAATAATAAAAAAAAAAAAATACTATATAAAAAAAAAGACAGCATCACTGTCATCACATCATCATCACCCTACTTGAAGCTTAGTGTTGCAGGTTCTTTTTCACCAACATACAGACCCCATTCCTCAATCTTTTTCTTTTTTACTTTTCTCTCTTTCTCTCTCTAGAACCCATTGCATTTGCAAGGCATTTGATATATTAGATATATATATATACAAATCAAGCTTAAATTGAAGCTAACTGTACAACAAAAGTACAAAACCCCATCTTGGTAAAGAGAAAAGAAGCATCCAAAAAGAGGAAAAGAAGAAAAAAGAATTCAAGAAAAGGTTTCTCTATACTGACACCAAGATGGCAAGATAGAAGAAGAACAAAATCAAAAGAAAAAAAGAACCCTCTTTTCTGCATGAAAATCACCACCTCTATGATTACATTTTATAATTTTATGGGTATTTTTATGCTCTTAAATTATTTGTTTCTTTCATTCTATTTATTTTCTTGTATCCCCCCTTATTATTATTATATAGAAATATATAAATAGAAGTTGTGAATAATATTAATTGTTGATGATATGCAAGGGGCACAAACGTTTCCAACTCTAAAATTTTTTACTCTAATATAATTAGATTGTGTCATTTCATTTTACTCTAAACTACCCAAAACTATCCGGTTTGAGATTCTAAACCGTTTCTCAAACCGAACCGATCCTGCTCCATAATTCGGTTTTGCCCAAATCGATTCCAACTCGACCTAGACCGGCAGTTTGTAACCAACTCGTACCCCACCCTTAAACCGGTTCTAACTTGAATCTGTTTGTAAACCGGTATCCCAAACCGATTTCTAAACCGTATTTTCGGCTTTTCGAGAGCTGAATGAAATATAACCGTTGGAGGCTGTTCTGTCGCCTTTATTTTGACCGTTGGGGACATTTGTGGCCGTTTGTTTTACACATTTGTCACCTTTTATTTTGTATAAATATGTACTAGTTGTTTGGGTTCAATCACAACACTCAAAAACACTCTCACACTCTCAAATATCAAAAACGCTCCCTCAAACGGCTTAATCAAGTTGTTTTTTTTTTTCAATTTTTTTTTAATTGTTAAGTTTTTATGAAAATTAACCAAATTAAAAAAAAAAAAAATAGCCGGCCACCAGAGTTAGTTTAACCTGAAACGGTTTGAACCGACCCCAACCGGTTTGCATGCGTAAGACTGATCAAGACACACACCGTTTATAAAATGATGTTTATAAACCGAACCGGTTTTAGGATGAAAGCGGTGTGCTTGGCCCATAGTGAAACCAAACCGGTTCATAAACCGAAAAAGTTTGGTGAAAAAAAGGTTTGTGCACCTCTAGTCCGGTATGACAATTATTTTAGTCATAACAATGAAACAAAACCTTTAGGGAAAGACAGATGAACGTTAAATAATTATGAAACAGAAACAAAATTATGAAATGTGAGCGATTTAACTTGATAAAGTTGGTATTCTATTATCGGCCCTAGAAGATTTGAACGCTTTTATAAAAGAAAGGGGATATACAAGTAAACTTGCTGAAGGTACAACTACTCTTTGCACACACACTCATTGTGTGTGGTTAGATTCCTTCTCGTAAAGAAGTTGCAGACAGAATGGCATCAAGGAATATTACAACATGCATGGTTACATTTTTCGCCTTTTATCGACTCCACGTACACGATCTTATTTTCAAAAATTACAAGAAACCTCATGCTTTTTAATAAATGATGAACCTTCAACCCTCATATTTTTTAAAAACGCTTTCTCATTCTCATATTCGATTCGGATTTTGTTTTTTATGTTTGGCGATTTGGGCTTGAACTTTTTGGTCGACATATAAATAACTAAAAATTGATTACTGCGTGTTTGGGAATATACGGAAATTAAGGAAAAATCTAAATAAGTTTTTCTCACCCAAAACAGTTTAAAAAATTCGGTTTTAGAAAGAAGTAAATTGCTGGTTATTAGTTTAGATTAATTTTTCAGTTCGGTTATTTTGTTTCTTCTGTGACTCGATTTTTCAAACCTCGCATTCACAATTGCTTCTTAATAAATTTTATTGGTAGGTTCACTATTGAGATTGTTGAAAGTGGTTAATGACTGGATGAGAGATAGAGAAACTGATATGATCTATATATAGAGAGAAACACCATTCATTTAATTGAATATAAGAGAAAAAATGCAATGTTAAATGTATAAAAAATATTAGTTAATTGAATAAAAAAGAAAATGGTAATGACAAAGGTATAAAAAATATTATTTGAATAGAAAAGTGGAAATATAAAAATGATATTTAATCAATAGAAGAAAGATTATCATTATCATCGTACTCGGTATATCCCACGTAAAGGTATGGTATGAAAAAAGAATCATGGACTGATAATGATCCAAAGATAAGCCCTTAAATGCTGGCCCACGATTCATTAAGTTTATCACCGTTAAAAGCCCAAATTTAAATATCAAGTCAATTGGACATTTGGACCCCATCTATCATCTATGATATAACAAAATTTATAACCAGAGGCCCAAGTTGGCAATTTGGCTGCATATTGCATTTTTTAATTGTAGTCTAGGCTATTCTTTATTGAAGCTAAATGAGTTTATTTCATAGTTTTACAGCAATTTTATACTTTTGTAAAAGTCGTTTGCTTTTATAAACCGATGTAATATAACTATTCAATATTATAACTATGAAATTTGTATAAAATAAAAGAAATGCCAACGTATATATTGGAGGCGGATCAAATACATATGTTTCTTATCCTACATAACGTAGGATGCAATCAGAATATGCCACGTGTACAAAGAGAAAAGAGTATGGACGGAAAATATATTTTTTTGGAAACTTCCGTAAATAAACAACCTTTCACTTTTTTTTAAAAAATCGAATAACTTTTTAACGCTTCAGTATTTTTTCAAAAAAATTGCACCATTAAATAGAGAATTTCATTATCTTT
>WOUH02000002.1:10704002-10715355 GCA_009936405.2 Stevia rebaudiana | reverse complement strand
TAAAAGTGCTTATAAATATATCTTATAATCTCTTCTAAAAGTTCTTAAGTGGTGATAATCAAAGTTAAATCACAACAGTTATGAGTTTATCAGTTTATGACAATTACATTGGACCATGATTATACCAAAGAGGACTACAGAATATTATTTTAATTTATACAATTGCACATTTGCACGTCATATCGTCGGTCTTTCCACGCTATATCTACCTCACCATTTTCCCTAAAATTCTCAAACCACAACCGATATTTCCTACACAAACACACAAATCGGAGCAAATCTACTGATAATCGGAGCAAGATGTCGTGGCAAGCGTACGTTGATGACCACTTGATGTGCGAGATCGAAGGAAACCACCTCTCTTCCGCCGCGATCATCGGTCACGACGGCACTATTTGGGCCCAATCAGCCACCTTCCCTCAGGTCTAACTTTACTCTATTTTGACCTAGTTTTTTCTTCATTTGTTTCATCTTAGTTTGGTCGAATCTGATTCTGCTTTGGATCTGATTTGAATCGCTACTGTTGATAATTTGTTGAGCTGTTACGGTTAAATCGTGCTGCTGCATGCAGTTGGTTTTGATTTTGATCTAGTGTGGAGCTCGATTGTGCTGTAGTGTGGAGAGTTTTCTGACCTTCAAGTGATTTTGTTGATGTTAGGGCTTAAAAAGAGATGTTTTTTTGCTTGTTTTGACCTAATTTTTTTAATCTGATCAAGTCGGTAGGAAATATTGGCAAAATCAAACACGCATAGTTGTGAACCTGATCTGTATGTTTGATTTGTGTGACGGATGCAAGAATTAAGACTGAAAGAGAAATTTTTAATAAGTAGTTTTGCATTCTAATTGGATAAATGCTTACTGGATTAGAAGATCATCATTCATCAACCAGGGGAGGTGCATGAAAACATGAAAAATTTCACTGATTTGAAATCTGGTTTTGGAATTTGTTCTGAAAAAAGCTTCTTGAATAATATGCCAGCTCACTGTTTCAATACTGTATGATGTTGAACTATATATTAATCAGCTAATATGCTCAATCTGGTTAATCTGATGACAGATTAAGCATCAATATTAGCGGTCGTTAGTGTTCATAATGGGAAAAAGAAATCTAATTGATAGATTATCACATTATTCTAATGAAGAAAGTTATTTTGAGGAAGAATTTGTGTTATTGTTTCTTCACCTAATGAAATAACACCCATCTTTATTGGCTAATAGGTCAAACCAGAGGAAATAACCGCTATCATGAATGACTTTAATGAACCTGGATCACTTGCACCAACTGGTTTATACCTTGGTGGGACCAAGTACATGGTTATTCAAGGCGAGGCTGGTGCTGTGATTCGAGGGAAAAAGGTAAATGATTTTATACGGTTTTTTTTACTTTTTATATATTGATGATAATGATATAAAATTGCATTCTATGTTGCTTTTCTAAACACAGTGTCCGTTAAAATCTATAAGATTATCACTTTCGAAACATACACCATCTAGATATGCTGTTTTACATTTAAAGATTAAAATCAAATAAAATTTTCATGAAGTGGTTCGCTTTGAACCATGGTTATATACTTATATTAATAATTATTTTTTTAATAACATTATTGTGGTTAATTACAGGGACCAGGAGGTGTTACTGTGAAAAAGACATCAATGTCCTTGATCATTGGTATCTATGATGAACCAATGGCTCCAGGTCAATGCAACATGATTGTTGAAAGGCTTGGTGACTATCTCCTCGAACAGGGTTTTTAATTTGTAATTTGTAAGTTTTTCATTTTATTTTTTTATTTATCATTTGTTATTTCCGGAGGTGGTAATTTGATCTAATTATCTATTATGATTTGATTCGGGGGTTAAACTATAATAGCTTAAAACGAAACAAACCAAGATTTGCTTGAAGTTTGTTGCTAATGCATACAACCTTTTAAATTATTAGAGTAAACTGCGGTTTTGGTCCTTTAGGTTTGCAAGCTTTAACAGTTTCAGTCCACGCTTAACAGTTTTTTTTCCTAAGGTTTCAAATTTTAACAGTTTTCGTCCTTAAACCCTTTACAGAAAACTGTTAAAACTTGAAACATTAGGGACAAAAACTGCCTATGAGTTGAAACGTTAAGGACAAAAACTATTATGAGTTGAAACGTTAATGACGAAAACTGTTATGAGTTGAAACGGTAAGGACAAAAACTGTTAAAGGGTGGACTAAAAGTGCAATTTACTCAAATTATTATTTTTCTTGAAATTTTTTGTAATAATTTAGTTTTTGTGGTCATATTAATGTATGTATAGAAATACTAAACTTAGTTATATCTCTTGAACTGGTTTTTTAATACGTATATGCCCCTTTTAGTTCCATTTTTATTTCTTTAGGTAGAGTTGACAATTATGACATATTATTTTATTAAATATAGCTCAAAAGACAAACGCCTGAAATTTGTTAGAGTTCATTATTTTTGAAAACATTATATTATTATTGACTTGTTCTAATATTTTATTTTGTAATCTGACTTTTCAAACAACTCTAATCATTTTTTTAAAATTGACCTAAAAACTCAATCTGAACTATAGTTTCCAGACACCCCCTTGAGTTGGTTATTCTGATTAATTAAAAATTGTGAATGATTTGCAGGGAAGTGAAACCGTACTAGTAATTAAAGTTGTGGAAAAGTGTGTTAGCCAGGTGGTTGATGCTTGATTGATGGAAAATATAAAAACAATCTTTGAATTGATCAAAACTTACTTTCCTCTGTATTATTATTATATCTTGTCATGCTCAACAAATGTTATGGAAGTTGTTTTCTTTTTTGGAGTGGTATTTTGATTATTATTTTCAGTGGATCTTTCATATCAATATAACACATTTGCTTGTGTAATATCTTTGTTTTACGACCATGGTTGAATTACAACAATTACCTTTGTCATGGTTGAAATACAACAATTACCTTTATCATGATTGAATTACAACAATTGGATCGATCTTACACTAAACGGTACTTGTTTTTGGTTACAAACAATTTGGTTCGAACCGGAGGCTGGTTGATGTTATAAAAACAAACCCAAACTTTGGTGGCTTGAACCAACATATGAAATTATTGGATCATTGTAACCTTGTTCTTTTCTTTTAAACTATGAGTCATTGGACATCTTACTTTTTCTTCACTAATGAAACCACAAAAAAGTAATTGTTGGTTTTCTTATTCAGATTAAGGAAGATTCTTTTTCAACATTTAAAATTTCTAAACTTGTCAAATGCACCAATTGACATCATAATTTAGTTGGTGAGGATGTATAACGTGGATGATTTTGATGTGTGACATCATCTTTTTTTTATTATTATTTTTCTTTATATAAGAATTCTTATCATCTTTTAAGATTTAAAAAAAAAAATCCTTGTCAAAACTAGAATGCAGACTCGTTCATTTTGTTGAGTTTAAGGGTGGTAACATTTATAGTCCAAAATGGCAAATTATTACATGTTTTGATCATGCATGTCCTGAAAGAAAATGAAAAAATCATATGTTGATTCATTTATAACAGGTTTATCATATTTTATTATATTGTACAAGCTAAAAGAAATTAAGATTTTTCAAAATATCCTTTTATAGTATGTACGTTTGTCTATATAAAGGGCTTCTATTTTTACCCTTGAGTTTTTTTCTTAAGTTTTATTGTTAAACATGTTAGATTTTCTTACTTTGGACCAAGATGATTAAGAAAAAAAAGCTTGCATTTGAAATTCTAAACTTGCAAAATAGTTTTTTTTATAAACAAAAGTTTCTAACATATAATAATTTTCAACATGCTTTGAGTAAGTATACAATTTAAAAAGTTTAAGAGAGATCCAATTGATCATTTTCTTTGGAATGACGATCTCACACACCATGGTTTAAATAGAATAATAGATTAATAGATACTTTAAAGTTGAGGCAAAACTTTGTCAATGTTGCGGCAAGGTTGTTAAATTCGTAAGGCTCTATCTGAACAATTTGTACATTAGCATTCAACCGGCAAAAACAAAACAAAAAAATACACCCTGAAACGCTGATTAAGATAACTAGATAAGTACGTTGAAACGATAAATCCAACATACTATAAACATCATATTTCAAAACTTATAAGAAGAAAACAAAAAGAATCATGAAAAGAAACTTTGAAGCAACCTTGACGGCTTATACGTTTATGCTTTGATGACATACATTATCATTAGAAACTCGGTTTTGAATGAAATTTACAACAAAACGTAGCTAAAACTTAGAACGTTGCAGCAGTACATTGAATAAATACGAAACACTATTTTTTTAAAATATAAGAAAAAAAAATGTGTCTGAAAATCAATAGGGTCATGTGTAATAATCGAAACACGGTGGCTTGGTTGAATACGTACGAAGCTTACCGTTGAGCAAATTAAGTTTATGCATTTATTTTTTCAATCTATATACCGCAAAAAGAAGTGTCTTTAACATTTAAAGTGTGTATCCTATGCTCAACTTGAAGTATTTATGTTCACCAATTATCTTGCACCGACTTTACATATTGTGTTAAACTAGATTTTGACCAATTTTTGGGTATCTTGTACGAATTTTTTTTTGCTGATTAGGTCGGCTAGGCCAATTAGCCGCCTCCTAAGCCTATAAGTTGTCGTGCAGGCTGACTACCAGTGTCTAGGAGCCGCCTACGTCGATGTTTGCCAATATTAGAATGCACTAAAGAGTAAAGACGTAATACACAAGATTTTTGGGCTGACCAATTATAAAGTTCATTCACGATTTCAAAAATATGTTTAAACTGAGATTTGCATCTTACTTAATTACAATATTTGTAATTATGTGAGATTCTCGTGTATTACATGGTGTACAAATTTATATTTTCAATTATTGAAACATTTAATTTATATTATGGTAACTATTTGACATTCAATTAAAATAAAAGATCATATGACACAGGTTAATTTCCTGTGTGCTACACGGACTAAATAAGAGTTACAATGTTAACTAAAAGCAGATGGTCATAAGAAAATAATGTAAATTTCAAAATAAAGAAGCAACCACGGTTAACGAACCTTCAAATGTATACTATTTTACATAATAAAGGTTGAAAAGCACGTAAAAAACGATATTTTGCACCGTGTATAGAATTTGAATTATAATAGGTTTAAAAGTATCATGAATGAAGGTTTAGAAATGGTTTAGATTTGATATGTGATTTAAAAAGTTAAAACATTGTAATGTAAGTTTGTAACCGATTTTGAACTATTTTTGATAAACTTATACAAAATAAGCTATAAAAATATGAGAATTTAAATATGATTTTAAAACTGAAATAATTATTAAACAATATTAAAATTAACTATGGAAAATAAAGAATAAGGAACCAATATATTTGTAGTTGAAAATTTATAATTTTAGTTTGACTAATTTTGTGAAAAAGAGTTGTAGATATGATAACGCACCTTATTTTGTTTCTCGTAATTAAAACCATTAATTAACTTTCCGTAATTAAAATTTTAACAAAATTATAGAGTTGATATGATGATGACAAGTCTCAGTTTGAGATTAGAGACCCTAGAATTGAAACAAATGTTATTTGAGATTTTCGTTTATTATTCAATTGTTTTATTTGTCATATTACAAGTATTATAATTTCATTTACAAACCAAAACTAAAAGGATGGCAATAAATATATTTAACATATACAAAATCCTCTATATAATAAAATAAAAATAAAAAGATAATCCCTATATTATTTATAATGGAATTCCGTTCGTATATATCAGTTATCACATTCCGAATTTAGTGTTCTTCTTCCCTATATATATTCACCTTCAACTGATCATCATAATCAAATTCATTCGACCTTTTCTTCATTCGCAAAAACAAACACAATGAACCTATACTCCTTGGGTTCGGACCTTGACGAATCAATCCGAAACCAAACCCACGTCTCAACCACACTCGCCGCCCACCTTCTCTCCGACAAATTCCCTGAATCCAACGTTGTTTTCTCGCCACTTTCCTTCCATGTCGTCCTCAGTCTAACAGCCGCCGGTTGCAGAGGTCAAACACTCGACCAAATCCTCGGTTTTCTGAAAGCAAAAACCACCGATGAACTCAACTCTCTGTATTCTCAACTCGTGCCTGCGATCTTCGCCGACGGTGTCCCAAACGGCGGACCACGATTTTCTGTTGCAAACGGGGTTTGGGTTGAGAAAACCTTTTCTCTCAAACATTCTTTCAAACACCTGGTGGACACTGTTTATAATGCTGCTTGCAATCCTGCCGATTTCAAGACCAATGTTAGTTTTGATTTTTTCTATCATAATATATGCTACTTTTTTATTATTTATGTAGCTAACATGTTTTTTAATTGATTATCTAAGCCGGATAAGGTGGCAGATGAAGTGAATTTATGGGTTGAAAACCACACAAATGGTGTAATTAAACAAGCCGTACCTAATGGTGCGGTTAATTCTCTCACAAGGCTCATCTTTGCAAATGCAATCTACTTCAAGGGAGCATGAAGGCAGGTGTTTGACCGGTCAAAGACAAAAGAATCTGACTTTCATCTTCTTGATGGTAGTAAAGTTAAAGCTCCCTTCATGACCAGTAACAAATCACAAATTGTGATAGAATATGATGGTTTCAAAGTATTGGGTCTTCCTTACATACATGGTAATGATAATCGTCGGTTAACTATGTACTTTATTCTACCAGATGCAAAAGATGGTCTTCAATCGCTAGTTGAGAAAATTGGGTCCGAATCTAACTTTCTTGATTATCACATGCCGGTATGGTCGAAAAAAATTGGGAAGCTTTTGATACCAAGGTTCAAGATCTCATTTGGGTTTGAAGCTTCTGAAATGTTGAAGGAATTAGGACTTGAATTGCTTTTCAATGAATCTCCTTTAAGTGAAAAAGATGGTTTGACTGAGTTGGTTGACTCATCTAACGGTGAAAAACTTTATGTTTCGAGCATTCTTCATAAATCTTTTGTAGAGGTGAACGAAGAAGGTACAGAAGTAGCAGTGTCTCTACTTGAAATGCCTAAGGGTGCGGCGCAAGTGAAAAAAATTCCTAAAAATATCGATTTTGTGGCGGATCACCCATTTTTGTTTCTGATTAGAGAAGATATGACTCGTGTCGTGCTATTTATGGGACAAGTGGTTGACCCTAGTGTTGGATGAAACCGTAGTTGAAATCTTGATCGTTTTTGCTTTCGCTAAGAACACTATTTTGGTCGTGCGTTTTTTGGACTAATCCTATTTTAATTTTGTTTATGCTATTTAGTTATGTTTTGTCATGAATCATGATGTTTGCTCTTATATCCTTTTCTTTAAAAGAAAATGTATGATTGTTTGGGCCTATGCGTGGAAAAACAGGCGGTTGTGTCGGGTGAGGTAGCGGAGTCAAGACGGCTTCGGTTTAGGGTGGGCTCGGGTCATGTTATAAAATGGTAATGTTAGTTCGGGTTAAGATCAGCACTGGTCCAATTAAAAAAAAAGTTTTTTTACATCTTCGGTGGATTATGGTTTTATTTGAATTGAATTTAAAACATCTATAAATAGGGTTAGGAATGTACCAAACAATTAATAGTCTTTTGCACCAATGATTTCTACTTCAAGTGGTTAGCATGAGGTGTGGACTTGGGTTCTTCTTTGGGAGGTCTCAGGTTTTCATCTTGTTCAGAGCATGTTCTGAGCAATTTCCAATGATGGGGAGAAAGTGCACCTCGGATAAAGGTCACCGGTTCAAACCTGAGGAGGGAAGAGGGTTTACGGATTTCATCCGGTTCCCGCTTATCTGGGGGGTACGGTCTCATGGAGGTCGAGGAATCGACCTTGGCTACATCGCCGGGCTAGCGGTGGCTAGCACGTAAGATCCTATGCTGTTCAAAAAAAAAATTAATAGTCTTCTGCGTGTAAAGAGTTTATACAAGTTTCATTTGCACATGAGGTAAGCATTTAATATATATAAAATGGCAACAAAGTTTTCTCACTATTATATTGTTATATTATATCTATAGAGTAATTGTAAATACTTTTTTCTTTCCTTTTTTTTTTGGTCTTGTTGGGATTTAAAGAAGGAAAATTTACCAAAATAATCAAGGTTGACCATTTTATTACCAAAATAGACATGAGTTTTGAAGGCTAAATTCCAAAAAAGCGTAGGCTAAAATTTAGCATGCGTTTTTTTAAATTTAGCCAGCGCTTTTTAAAATTTAGCTCGCGCTTTTTAAAATTTAGCCAGCGCTTTTTAAAACAAAGGCTAAAAAGCGCCGGCTAATTTTGATGGCTAATAGCCTGTACTTTTGAAAAAAAAAGCGCTGGCTAATTAATGGTAGGTGTCAAAATATGAAGGGGGTGTTGACCAGATTTAGCCTGCGTTTTTTGGTTTTTTAGCCCGCGCTTTTCATGTCTATTTTGGTAAAAAATTTGTCAACTTTGATTATTTTAGTAATTTTCCCTTTAAACAACATTCAACTTTATGTTTTAGACATAGTAATATAGCTTAGTTTTTAACAATAAACTCTTTTCCAAACCCTTGTTTACGATTATCTTATTTTTGGTGTTTATCAGTAAGGCCATTAGCCATCGTTTATTTTTATCTATTTCTGTTGTTTTGTTTAAATTCTAGTCGGTTAGTTTATGTTTATCTCTTTGTAATCTTTGCTTCTATATAAAGCAAACTTAGGATGTTCAACGAATGATGATATTTTACGTGACAATTTGGGTTGCTTAATATTCTTCTGATCCAATAGTTCTTTTGGATTGGTATAATCATGAAACTCGGTTTCTATTAACACATTGTTAGATGTTTTTCAAAGGACAAAATGGAATCATGTTGGTATCAATCACTCAAACTATATTTGACAACATAGAACCTGATTGGTTAGAGTCTTAGAGAAAACTTGGTTCTATTATAAGAAAAATAATATAGCCCTATTTTAGTAACAGTAAATTACACTTTTCGTTTATAAGTTTTTAAGACTGTCTTTCCTCCTCAAACTTGCTATAAAACATGCTTTATTTTTTAAACATTTACACGTGCCATCCTTCTTACCAACAATCTTTAACATTTTCTGTTAAACTAGTCATATCTGATGCACATAAGAGCCTTTTGGTGTTTTTAAAACTTGAGACTATTAATCTAACTACTCTGATTTATATAAAAAAAACCACCACCACCTTTTACCATCCTTCCAAGTTACTCATTTGACTATTTGAGACAAATAATCTTTTTAATATATACAAAATAACAAAATGTGAAGTTGTGAACAACATTTGATTTTCGGTGCCGTTAATTTTTTATTTTTATTTTTTTTATTTTTATTTTTGAGTTTTGGCGGTAAATCTTATTTGAACTTTGTTTATTACTTTCATGGCGTCTGTCGGTCAGCTCACACGCTCCCATATCTATTCTCTTTCCGTTTCATTGTTACAAACCCTAATCGAATTGCAACCATGAAGGGGATGAAGCCATTGAAGCAGCTCAAGCTCTCTGTCCCTGCTCAAAAAGCCCCAATTACCAGCTTCTTGTATGTGATCGCTTTTGAATTTTGATCTACGACACTGTTTCTATATTGATTTCATCCTATCTTTGTTCGATTCACGTGAATCATTGATCGAAGAGTTTTTCTTACCTACATTATGTGGATGTAGTTTCGCATTTGTCGTATTCATTATTTGTTTCGATGCCTTAATTTAAGATCTAGTTTATGTAAACGATATTTCTGATTTGTAGTTTCTGGTATCACTCTCTATCCTGTTTTTTTTTTTGGTTTGAACTGGATGGTTATGGTGTTAATTTGATTCATAATTCTAGTCATGTGTAATCGCATATGTTTGATTTTGAATCCGAAACTAGGATAAGGTTTCGATCATGCATGTCCTGAAAGAAAATGCAATATCATACTAGATTTTGACCGATTTTTGTGTATATTATCCGATTTTTCTTTTTGCTGACTAGGTCGGATAAGCCGATTAGCCGCCTCCAAAGCCTACAAGTTGCTGCGCAGGCTGACTACCAGCGTCTAGGAGCCGCCTACGTCGATTTTGCCAACATTAGAATGCACTAAAGACAGAATGCACTTTGGGTTACTAATTACAAAGTTCATCATTCACGATTTCAAATATAATTTTAAATTGAGATTTACATCTTACTTATTTACAATATTTGTAATACACCCAGATTCAATTGTTTTATTTTAAGGATTTATTATTTGTCATATTAAGTATTATAGCTTCGTTTACAAACCAAAATTAAAAAGATGCAATAAAATATATTTAATATATACAAAATCCTCAATTTGCAATAAAATAAAAAAGATAATATATTATTTATAATAATGGAATTGCGTTCGTGTATATCACACTCCGAATTTACTGTTCTTCTTCCTGATATATATTCATCTTCAACCCTGATCAGCATAATCAAACTCATTCGACCTTTTTCTCCATTCGCAAAAACAAACACAATGAACCTATACTCCATGAGTTCGGACCTTCACGAATCAATCCGAAACCAAACCGACGTATCAACCACACTAGCCGCCCACCTTCTCTCCGACAAATTCCCCGAATCCAACGTTGTTTTCTCGCCACTTTCCTTCCATGTCGTCCTCAGCATAACAGCCGCCGGTTGCAGAGGTAAAAACTCGACCAAATCCTCGGTTTTCTGAAAGCAAAAACCACCGATGAACTCAACTCTCTCTATTCTCAGCAAGTGCCTGCTATCTTCGCCGACGGTGGCCCAAACGGCGGACCGCGGTTGTCTGTTGCAAACGGAGTTTGGGTCGAGAAAACCTTTTCTCTCGAGCATTCTTTCAAACACCTGGTGGACACTGTTTATAAAGCTGCTTGCAATCCAGCCGATTTCAAAACAAATGTTAGAATTTTTTGGAAAAATGGTGTATTTTATGAATTGAAAATGGTTTCTGGGTAGATTTATAAAAAATTTTGGAATGTGGGTTGTTCGAGAGGCTGCATGTCGAACTTGGAGGAGTTTGATATCTTACATGTCGAACTCGTGGAGTTCGATATCCTACATATCAACCTTGATGGAGGTCGATCTCCCACATATCGAACTCCACTAACTGTCTCTGTAATCCGCATTAGACGAGTTCCGATCACCGGAAGGATTGAAGTTCGATACCCACAATGTAGAGCTTGAGTTCGACATGCTCCATATCTAGGTGGAGTTCGACATGCTCCCTATCTACCTCGAGTTCGACATGCTCCATCTCGAACCTCTCTTTCTCTGCCATCTCGTGAAGAAGGCATTCAATTTTTGGCCATTCCAATGCATGCACCCATGCATTAGTGTTTTCTTGTTTTGTAGTGGGTAAATTGATGTCAAGT
>WOUH02000002.1:10690772-10703902 GCA_009936405.2 Stevia rebaudiana | reverse complement strand
TATCGAACTTCAATCCCTCCGGTGATCGGAATCGTCTAATGTGGATTAAAATGACAATTAGTGGAGTTCGATATGTGGGAGATCGACCTCCATCAAGGTTAATATGTAGGATATCAAACTCAAGGAGTTCGACATGTAGGATATCAAACTCCTCCAAGTTCGACATGCAAGCTCTCGATATATCCACATTCCAAATTTTTTTAAAAATCAACCCATAAACCATTTTAAATTCACAAAATACACCATTTTTCCAAAAAATTCCAAATGTTAGTTTTGAATTTTTCTATCAAATGCAATCTACTTCAAGGGAGCATGGATGCAGGAGTTTGACCGGTCAAAGACAAAAGAATTTGACTTTCGCCTTCTTGATGGTAGGAAAGTCAAAGTTCCCTTCATGACCAGCAGCAAGAAATTACAAATCGTGGATGAATATGTGGTTTCAAAGTATTGGGTCTTCCTTACATACGTGGAGATGATCGTCGGTTAACAATGTACTTCATTGTACCAGATGCAAAAGATGGTCTTCAATCGCTAGTTGAGAAAATTGGGTCCGAATATGACTTTCTTGATTATCACATGCCGGTATGGTTGAAACAAATTGGGAAGCTTTTGATACCAAAGTTTAGGATCTCGTTTGGGTTTGAAGCTTCTGAAATGTTGAAGGAATTAGGACTCGAATTGCTTTTCAATGAAGTTCCTTTAAGTGAAAAAGATGGTTTGACTGAGTTGGTTGACTCATCTCATGGTGAAAAACTTTATGTTTCGAGCATTCTTCATAAATATTTTGTGGAGGTGAACGAAGAAGGTACAGAAGTAGCAATGTCTTCGGCTGATTCACCCGCTGGTGCGGCGCCAGTGAAAGAAATTCCCAAAAAGATCGATTTTGTGGCGGATCACCCATTTTTGTTTCTGATTAGAGAATATGTGACTCGGGTCGTGCTATTTATAGGACAGGTGGTTGACCCTAGTGCTGGATGAAACCGTAGTTGAAATCTTGGTGGTTTTTGTCTTTCGCTAAGAACAATATTTTGGTCGTGCGGGTGGACTAATCATATTTAAATGTTGATACTATTTAGTTATGT
This sequence comes from Stevia rebaudiana, assembly GCA_009936405.2. NCBI lineage: Eukaryota > Viridiplantae > Streptophyta > Magnoliopsida > Asterales > Asteraceae > Stevia > Stevia rebaudiana. Next base: position 10,702,820 of record WOUH02000002.1, on the reverse strand, counting down.
TTTGTCATGAATCATGATGTTTGCTCTTATATCCTTTTCTTTAAAAGAAAATATATGATTGTTTGGGCCTGTGAGTTGAAAAACAGGCGGTTGGGTCAGGTGAGGTAGCGGGGTCAAGACGGCTTCGGGCTTAGGGTGGGCTCGGGTCATGTTATAAAATGGTAATGTTAGTTCGGGTTAAGATCAGAACCGGTCCAGTTAAAAAAAAATGTTTATTTTTATATCTCCGGTAGATTATGGTTTTATTTGGATTGAAGTTCAAACATCTATAGATAGGGTTAGGAATGTACCAAAACAATTAATGTTCTTCTGCGTCTAAAGAGTTTATGCAAGTTTCATTTGCACATGAGGTTAAAGCATTTCACCTGTTTTATCTCCCTTCCTTTGTTGAATCTAACCTTAATACTAATATTTCGTTAAATTTAACCCCTACTATTAAGATTGAAAACAAATGTTGAATACATAAACAATCAACAAACAATTAAAGAGCTCAAACTTTTAGTAATACCTTAGTTTGCTATTTCAACGGTTCGGTTTGGTTTCAATAATGATAACCGTAATTAACAGTTTGAATCACGGTTAGACCATGTGTAATGGGGCTTGACCACCAAGTGACCATATTAGATGGCACTTGGTCACATAACCATCAAGCCCTTCCATCATTACACATAAGAAAAGTGACCATTAAGTGATATAAACAAAACTTGGTGATGAACATGAATGCAGTTAATTCTATTAATTGTTATAATATTAGCCAATAGAAATAATCCACATCATTATTAATTTTTTTCATCACTCACTTTCTATTCAATATCCATTGCATACATTTTTACTCACATCCAACTAACGTCTATGTGACAACATGGTCAAGCCCTTTTCAAGTGATCATTACACATAGTCTTACACTTATAAACCTTCAGACCGAAACCATAAACACCTCAACTTCCAATAACGTTTTAAAGAATTTAATATTTTTTTTTCTAATTGGTTTCTCTATCGATTTCATATCATTTCGGAATTTAATTTCTTATTTGATGTTGAATTCAATCTTAGAGTTGGTTTGAATTACATGCAACTGTATGTATTCTCTTCATCACAGATTAGTGGTCATGCTCCTCCTAAAGGACCAATCATAGAAAATCAGAAAGAGATCGGACATTGGGCGAAATTACCACCCGCCGATGCCTCTTTTGTGAGATGAACACTCTCAATGCTTACCGACAACCCCGGTGGTCTTCAAGGAGTCAATGAGAATCCTAAACATGCAAATAAACGTGTCGCGTTTTGGTTGAAAAGTAAACCTGCTGGTGTTTTTTTTTTTTGAGGGGGGTGGAGGAATTGGCAGCAAGAATCTTGAAGGTATTCTTTGAATTATTGCATTAAGGTTATCAATTTGGCAACTGGGAAAGTTTCCAATCGGAAGGTGGCTTCTATTGAATTCCCCGTGGGTTTTTCAGTCTAGGGTGGTTCAGTAAAAATGGTCCAACCAATGATGAACTGGCTAGTGCCAGTTTTAAGATGTGGTTCTTGGGTCATGGCTATAGTGATAGTATCGTGTTTCTAAGGAGCCAAATACATAAATCATTACGAGAGTATCGGGTCCTTATATTGTGCATGTCTCAAATGCGATAATTTTGGCTTAGTGTGCACTGATGGTTTTAGAAAAACGTGGAGATCTACCGAAAGGCAGGATCTATCCTCCAGTGATCGTTTTTGGTCCGACTGATCTTGAAGATCGATTGCAGGAGAATGGTGTTTCGTTTGATGTGGTTTCAAAGAGTTCGATATCTAGCAAAATGTGATCTATGCTATATGTTATATAGTTATGGGAAGTGATATATGTATTCACTTTTTTTTCAACATTTTAAAAAGGGTATCATTATAAAATGGCAAAAAAGTTTCTCACTATTATATTGTATCTATATGATTCATGAGTGATTATAAAGATTTTTTTTCTTTTGTATAATTTATTATCTTATTGGAAAAACAACCAAGCAAACGACTACTTAATCACAAATTTAAACCAGTCGGTTAATTGGATTACCGCCCTATAAGTTTGCATCTACCAAGTGTTATCCATGTTAGAGCATTCACATTTGGTTCTATATAATTTATGTGAGTAAAATCTTTATATTATAGAGATAGTATAATAGTGGTTGTGAGTAAGAAGCTATAAAGAAACTGATGAAACTAGTAAATATAGAGATACACTGTTCATCAAAGTAAATTTGAAAGAGAAAAATATAGTGATAAATGTATAAAAAGTATTATTTAATTGAATAGGAAAGAGAAAAAGGTATTATTTAATTGAATAGAAGAGAGAAAAGTAATAATAAAAGTATAAAAAATTAGTATTTAATTGAATTAAAGATAGAATATTTAATGATTTTTAGTGAATTATAAAGATAAAAATAAAATATGAATGTGAATACTTTTACTCTTTGACTATTTGAGACAAACGCCCCCTTAATATATGCAAAATAACAAAATATGAACAACATTTGAGTTTCGGTGCCGTTCAAAAGTTTTTTGTTTTTGTTTTTTTTTTTCGAGTTTTGGCGGTCGATCTTATTTGAACTTTGTTTATTACTTTCATGGCGTCTGTCGGTCAGCTCACACGCTCCCACATCTATTATCTTTCCGTTTAATTGTTACAAACCCTAATCGAATTGCAATCATGAAGGGGATGAAGCCATTGAAGCAGCTCAAGCTCTCTGTTCCTGCTCAAAAAGCCCCAATTACCAGCTTCTTGTATGTTTGTATACAATCTGCTTTTGAATTTAGATCTAAGTCACTGTTTCTATATTGATTTCATCCTATCTGTGCTCGAATCACGTGATCGAAGATTTGTTTACCTAAATTACGTGAATGTAGTTACGCATTTGTAGTATTCATTATTTGTTTCGAAGCCTTAATTAAAGATCTAGTTTATATAAACGATATCTCTGATTTATATTTTCTGGTATCCCTCTCTATCCTTTTTTTTTGCTTTGAACTAGATGGTTATGGTGTTAATTTGATTCATAGTTCTGCTCATGTGAAATAGCATAAGTTTGATTTTGAATCTGAATCTAGGATAAGGTTTCTTATCAGTTTAATCCAATTATTTGTGTTTGGACCATGTGAAGCCCTAATTGAAGGAATTTTTGTTTAACAGCTCTGCATATAGTTACTAGAATTTGACGATTATGTTTGATTTACAGGACTGCAAGTGGGACGTTTCATGATGGTGATTTACATCTAAATCTGAAAGGATTGAAACTTGCATCAGAGGATAAGGAGAATAGTGTAAGTCTCTTAAAGAGGATTTTAAAATTAAATTATGTTATGATCTGCTAGAAGATGTTCATTTCAAAACCAATAATGTGTTGAAAACGGTACGAACCATTTGAGTGTGTGTGTATATATATATATATTTAATCTAACTTTTAGTTTGCTATCTTAACAGCCAAAGGACATTGATCTGCAGTTTTCACTGGAAGATCTTGAAACTATCAAAGTTATTGGAAAAGGAAGTGGAGGTGTTGTTCAATTGGTCAGACATAAATGGATTGGAAAGTTTTTTGCTTTGAAGGTTAGAATTAATTTGAATTTCCCAAATTCTTAAAAACCTGATTAACTATTAATTTGTTTTATAAGTTTTCATTTCATTTAATCTATTTTTTTTACTTGTCTGCTTTATGCCTTTTAAATATAAATGTTTGGAAATAATTTATGTGTCGCTGTTTGTTAAGAACACTATTACAATACTTTTATTATTGGTAGTCAATATCAATATCCATATTTGACATTCAAATATATAAGTATTTAATGTAATGATGAATATTAACAGAAACTAATATGGATTGTGATTACAGGTAATCCAGATGAACATACAAGAGGAGATACGTAAACAAATTGTTCAAGAATTAAAAATTAATCAAGCGTCTCAATGTCCTCATATCGTTGTTTGTTACCATTCTTTCTACCACAATGGAGCAATCTCTCTGGTTTTTGAATACATGGACCGTGGATCTTTGACCGATGTTATTAAACAACTCAAAACAATTCTTGAACCATATCTTGCAGTTGTCTGCAAACAGGTTTCTCCATCCTTAAAAACTTAAGTCTTTTTTTTCCTTTTTCTTTTTTCATTTTAATTAGAAGTGATATCTGGTCAAAATGGTTACTAGAAACTATATTAAAACAAATTTATAGAATATAAAAATATTATCGCTGGTAAAATAAATAAATAAATAAAACTGAAAGATATGATCATTATTGTATACTTGATTGTAGCATGTATTATAAGGTGACATTGGCCATTTCTTTATATCTAAAATTTTTAATTTGACCTTTTTAGGGAAAACATGACCCGAATTGACCCGTTTGTAAATAAACGAGTGAAATTTGATTATATTATTTATTACAGGTATTGCAGGGTCTTGTGTATTTGCACCATGAAAGACATGTAATTCATAGAGATATAAAACCATCCAACTTACTTGTAAACCAAAAGGGTGAAATAAAGATTACAGATTTTGGTGTAAGTGCAATGCTTGCAAGCTCGATGGGTCAACGCGATACATTTGTTGGAACATATAATTATATGTCGGTAAGTATGTTTTTTCTATTTAAAAAAATTAAAAAAATGATTCTTTCAAATCCAAGTGCTTGATAATGACCATAAGCACTTATTTAGTTCAAACACTCACAAATGCTTGATAATATGCTTCTAAATCTTGTTGATGATATTGTGAACAATTATATTATTAATTGGGTTTGATTTATCTGCTATTGTTTTTAAGCCTGAAAGAATTAGTGGGAAGACTTATGATTATAAAAGTGACATATGGAGTTTGGGTCTAGTGATTCTCGAGTGTGCGATTGGACGATTTCCATTTATACAATCTGAAGATCAACAAAATTGGCCAACTTTTTATGAACTTTTAGATGCAATTGTCTCAAAACCACCACCAACTGCACCACCAGATCAGTTTTCACCTGAATTCTGCTCATTTGTCTCTGCATGGTAACTTTAAATAACATTCTATATTTTATTTTAATTATATTTTCTTATTCTCGTAGTATTAATATGTGGAAAATTAATTTTCCATTTTTTATTATTATTATTTGTATTTTGTATGTCATAAAAGTTTATATAAAAATTTTTAAGTATCAGAAAAAATACCTAGAAATTCGAATGGGTATATTGGGCTGGGTGTGAGTAAATTATTTTGTAGGTCTATATTCTTTTTACTTAAATTAATTTTCTTTTAATTGTCCAATTTGCTATTGATACAAATGGTTTCTTACAATTATACTTATGTGCATACATGCAGTATACAAAAAGATCCGAAAGACAGATCGTCAGCTATAGATCTTTTGGTTCGTATGTTAACTTATCACAACATTTATTTATGACATTTTATTTTTCTTTCATAACATGAGTTCATACTTTTGTTTATATTTAGAGTCATCCGTTCATCAAGAAATTTGAGGACAAAGATATTGATCTTACAATTCTAGTAAGTTGCTTGGAACCCCCTATGAGTTTTTCTAAATAGATAATTTTGTAATTTTATAATGCATAACCTATATATGTAATGTTCGTTTTTAATCTTCATATGTAAACGTTGTATTTCACAAATTATGCCAAAATATCTTATTGAAATCTTATACCTAGAGTGTGTTATTTCTTGGCTCGTTTTTTCTTCAATATTTTTGTTACTTGTTTTGTACATCCCAATTCAAGGCTTGAAATCTAGGGTGATTAACACCGATCATAATTCATTTTTTATAAAAAATTGGTTTCAAAGAGAAGTTGGTAAATATAAAAAGAAATGTTGAACATGGTTTGGTAGGGTTGGTAAAATAGATCTAATCGCGTTTAACATGTTACAAAACAATGCGATTAACACAAGCATCTAACATGAAAACGACTCGTTTAACTACTTTATGTCATGTAATAATTATAAAACTGTATAGTCATGCCATTTTTAAACTAAATCTAATATATTAATGAAATTTGTAAACTAAAAATAATATATAAATACATGTTTATATCGTGATTTTGGTTATTATTTGTTTAAAAACAATATATATGGTTCACTACAGTTTACTAGTCACTAAAATTTTGATAATTATCACTAATTGACGCCTATAAATTATAAACTGTAAGTTCAGTTGCAGGTAACATCATAAAAGTATAGAGAAATGAGATTATTCACCGTTTACCACATCTTTGACTTTCCGAGTCGTTTATTAATCAGACATATTAATAACATGTCTATACTTCTAGAAAAGTAATCAAACATATAACTTCAACATATATCAGTTGCTAATTAACTCTTTACGTTCTCTATTATTATGTTACTCTATTAACCTTTAATGGATCCAACGGATCAAAAATAAAGTCCAAAGTTGTAACTTTATTTAATTAATTAACATTAATCATAATTTTTTATTTTTTTTGAACGGCAACATAAATCATCATTTGAAGAACCTGACTAGGCAGCCACAAGGATGAATCTGTGACCACTAAAATATTCAATTTTTTAATAGATTATTATAAACATATAATTTCAGTGTGTGGTTCCAATTGGTTCCTAGGTTAATTAATTATATATGTAATAAGTTTGCCTATTGGCATCAATATTGTTTCCTCACTAATAACTTCGCTTGCCAACATATATTAAAATCAAATTTAAAATATATGGGTTAAATTCAAGACAGACAAGTATTTATTAGTTTGTTTATTCTAGATAATCTCTATTTATGAGTTATGACTTATATGGTAATGTATATAAAGTTGGTCCATTTTATACACATAATATGTTCAATCCATTTTATAAAGTCTTACAACATTGTATATAGTATATACATCATAATATCAAACCAAAAAAATAACGAATGAATCAAAAAGTGATACGTCGTGCGACTGAGTGCTACGCGTAACATATACTTACATATATGTTGTGTATAGATTATAACTACATATCCATTAACAAAAAATAACGTTTGACACATCACGTATATCATGATTATACACATGATTGTTTATGTTAACATCATTTGAGCATGTCACTCCCAGTGAAATATCATTTATTTTTATAATTTTTTCTATTGTTAAACATGTGATTTATAGTAGAAATGTGTATGTGTGTCTATATATAATTATATATTACCTTGAGTAATTTGTGGTTTTGTGTCCTTGCATGGGAACAAGATAATAAAATTGAGATCCGAAATTGGAATGTTTGATGAGTCAGATATGGATGTATTCAAAGAAATATATGGACCTTATCTCCCCACACCACATATAAATATATATATATCTATACCTTTTCAAGATCATAACACAGTCAAACCAATCCAATATTTTCTTCTTTCTTCTTCATCAAGATTTGATCATAATTAACCAGCAATGGGTGGGATTCAAGAAGATCAAATTATCCAACAAACTAGATCGAGACATCTTCAATGGGTTTTTGATGACGTTAAAAACGATGTTACAGATTATGAATTTGACTCTGATTTTGTAGAAGAATGCTCGAATGATTCTTCATTTACATTATCTTCCTCTGAAATCAACGATGATGCCACGTCATCACCATCTTCAACATCATCATCACCATCTTCAATGTTGTTTCATGATGGTCCATTGTATGAATTATCTGAACTCATGGCTCATTTACCTCTCAAGTAAGATAATATATAGTTTGATAATGTTTAACTTTTCATGTTATATTTAAATAAACGTACAACATCTAAAGCATAAGTTACTTGTTTACAGGAGGGGTTTGTCAAAGTATTATGATGGAAAGTCTGAGTCATTTGGATCACTTTCAAATTTTAAGAACATTGAGGATCTTGCAAAGAGGAGTCATAGATCAAAATGGTCAAAATATAAAAGTCAAAGTCAAATATTAAGCCCCAAGGGCACAATTGTCAAAAACAAGAAGAGTTGTTCATCTTCTATTTCTAGAAGCTGTTTGGTTTCTTCCCTTGGAGAAATGAGTTCGATCTTGGACACAATTGTTGTGCCAAAACGTTTTTAATCGAGTTTACATTTGTATATAACAAATTTCGTTTCTTATTAATGTATATGTCATTCTAAATAAGACTTTTAAAAGTTGCTTTTTTGTAGTTGGCATTATATCAAATGCTTATACACACTATACAAAGTTAATTTTGTTTATTGTTTGTATATCATATGTTATATTTACTTATATGAGCATTTAACGGAGTGCTTGTACAAAACCGATCAAACTGAAAATTGCTTACACAACTGGTCTGGTTGTCTACTTCTAAGTCGTCTTTACTAACTGAGTTTCCATGTTTTGTTTGTTCTTATGTTAATATCTTGTTGACACTTTGAAAGATAACGCCATTTCAACTAAAAAGTGAATTGTATCTAAAAAGTGTGAGAAAATTTTGAATATTTGACCGAGCTATTTTTTTCTTTAATTTGAAGAACTATTATATATACATATGTATATATATATACAGGGAGGGGATATACTTGAAAGGTAAAAAAGTGTGAAAAGGCTAGGAAGGATTCCTAGCCATTGGATTATGGCGTTTACGGTCCAGATCTTCACGGTGGCGTTTTTGTAATTAACTGAAAAGTTAGGACGCGGGGTCGGATTCGATAAGGACATAAACGTCCTTTTAGCCATGTACGTTATGGAAAAGGACGCATTCCGCCCCTTCTTGCAACCGTCTTCTCGCAAAGCTTAAACCCTAGTTAATCTTTAGAATCAATGGATTCAGAAGATAGCAATGCGGATCGTATAAGTAAGTTCATGGCGTAATTTGATCTTAATCTTGTCTTTGTTTAAGAACTTATGGCGTGCTAATTTCCGCATTATGTTGTGTGTCAAATAATACAACAAAAACAAAAACTGAAGTAAGGAAGAAGAGCGCATCAACAAGACGAGGTAATTCATTGGTTGCATGTTATTTGTTTCAATTTTGTTTTACATGGTGTTTGTGGTTAACAAAGTCGGACAGAAAGGTTTTGGTGGATTCAGTTGACTAATATGTATGTTGTTTCTGTTTGATTTTTTGGCCTTGGATGATAGTTGTAATATTGAAATTGAATTTCAGGTCTTCATTTTCGTCACTAGTTAATGGCGTTTTTTTTACATTGCGTTTTTTTGATATGGCGTCTCTTTGAACATTGTCTACTTTGTATTGTTTTACTATGGTGTTTTACAAATTACAAATTGCTACTTGTATGTTGTTGGATGGTATGTTATTATAATTTGGATATGGTGTTTTTTTACCTAGCGTGTTTTGTATTGTTGATTACTTGTATGGTATTGTGTACTATGGTGTCTAAACACCTTTATGCTACTGTAGGGTATGGTATACTGTGGTGTTTAATATACTTGTCAATGTTAACTGTATGTCGTTTGTATTGTGTGCATTTTTTAACAAACTGAAGGAAACGAGTCTGGTTGAAGGTCGTGGATTTTTATTTGACATTGAGCATAAATGGAGTTTTTAATAAGAAATTTTGATTGTTGCATTCACAGGTGGTGAAGCCAGAGTTGATCAGGGCGTTTTGTTTGAAATTGAGCAAAATTAGTGTCTTCGGATTATAGAGCTATTACCAATATATATAAAGAACAAATCTATCATTTAGTAAGGACAAAAAGACTGTGACACAAAAGGATGAAGATAAGAAGGTCGTCCAAACTACCAAAGACAAGGAGAGTTAGTTGTGCGGAAGGATGATGATGATTAGAACAAATATTAGGTGTTATGGCTTATTAAAAATATGTAGACTAAGTAGTTGTTTTATGTTTTTATATGGTGTATTTAAGGTACCTGCATGACTTGGTTGAAATATGTAACAAAGATATGGATGATGCAGGATTTATATGTAGACAGATGTCAAATTGTTGTCCAGTATTTAAAAGAAATTGAGGATGATATGGTAACATTTTGGGTTTAAACAAATTATTGGGTTATGCACATATGTGGAAACCGTTGCAGACAGAAAGTCAAACACACAAGTTGACTATTTAGCTGTCGTTTGATCTTTTGACAGACAGTTTGACTTTTAATTTATTTTTGACTTTTTGGAGGTTGTTAGTGTAATTGTATTCATATGGTGTTATTTTGAGTTATCATTGGTGTTTACATTTATTTGGGCTATAACTGTTGTGTTATGAATTTGAGTGTGATATTATATAATTCATTTTGGTTGTATTAATAAACTCTCAGGTTGTGTTTAAGTGTTTTGCATATACTTTGGTGTTTTACATAAGTTGTGGTGTTTTTTTGTATTGTGTGTATAATGTATCCGTACTAATTTAGTACTAATTTACAGAGACTGTAATGTGTTAGTTAAAACACCCTCCAATATAATCGACATTTACAAAAAAAATATATATATATATTCATCTACAAGGTAAAAAAACACCATAAACCATTGAGTGAGTATATCAAACAATCAAATTCTCAACATCACAATTCAATTTAACACCACTAAATATTAAAAACACCACGACCCCTGCGTTTATATAATATGTTAGAACATTCAATAAGTAAGGAATATCTCACATACAAAAACCATAAACGTAAAAAAAATCAATTTACGATCAAAACAGAGTAATGAATATATCCAGTATGCCATACCATCCGGATTGCATATTCATACGAATAAGTATATATATCTTTGGTGTTTTATATTAGATGTGGTATATATAGTGATTTACGTGAACTGTGATGTTGTGGGTAAAACGCCATAAAACTTTCACATACAATCAGCAAGTTACTACGAAGGTAAGAAACCACCATAAATCATAAGCTGAGTATATCAGACAATGAAAATGTCACAATTACATTGCATTTTACACCCTTTAATATGAAAAAGTGAAAACACCATAACCCATGCATTTATATAATATGTCAGGTAAGCAAAAAATATATCTAATACAAAAACGCCATAAACATAAAAAACAATTTACGATCAAAACAGATATCCAGTATGTCATATCATCCTGGTTACATATTCATATGAATTGGACGAATCCATCCTTGAAATCAAAATCGGAATATACTAATAATGGATGGTGAATCGGTTTTTCTGTCAATCCTAATCGATAAACAGAGTACATATTCATATGCATCGAACGAATCCATCTGTACTGAAATACACTTAAAACGAGTGGTTAATCAAATTTTCATTCAATCCTAATCGATAAATTATGTACGCTTTATATGAATCGGAGGAAAATACTGGGAAGTCGTACCGACGAGAGTTTCAAAAGAACTAACGTGAAGCAAAATGACCGTAAAGTCCCTCCGCGTGGTTTTTTAAAATGCCAGATGTCCACATTATACTCCTTCCTAGACTTTTTAGGTTTTTTACCCTTTCTAGCCTAACCACATTCTATATATAGATATGTACATATAGTTTTTATATGACAAGTTGTCCACATAGCGTAATTATACACATATTTTTTTAAAGCTCATTCACATATATCTAAATAATGTAATTGTAATGCATTATTATACACACGTACTTTTAAAAAAGCACATTCACATATTTTTTTAAAGCACATTCACATCTATCTATATATGTGTGCGCGTGGATGCGTGTGTACTTGTATCGTACAATTTTACAACACATATACAGTTCGTCTAAATACAAGTTTTGCATCCCAAAGACTTTGTACGCTTTCCACAAAAGAACATCCTTATCATTAAAAGGACTTGGTTTTAAAAACATTGAAATTTAGTGTCGTCGTATCATCTTGTATGGCATAGCTCGAACATGCTAGATAAATATAAGAGTAAATTACACAAATCGTCATTTATGTTTGCCTTATTTTTCAGTACATGTCCTTTATTTTTGAAATTGACGAGAATCATCCTTTGTGTTGTGAGAAATTACCCGCTTTGTCCTTTATGCTAACGTTCGTTAAATTTTCAGTTAAATAGTTGATGTGCAGGGTATTTTTGATCTTTTTGATATTGAAGGGACTATTTGCGTAAACAATTCCATATTTACATAAACCCACCCTTTTCTTTTAATTTAACCCACAAAACACC
>WOUH02000002.1:10662302-10677177 GCA_009936405.2 Stevia rebaudiana | reverse complement strand
TAAAACTGAAATAATTATATTTTGAGTAACCTTGTGAAAAAGAGTTATATATATGGTAACGCACTTAAATTATTTCTCGTAATAAAATCATTAATTAACTTTCCGTAATTAAAATTTTAACAAAAATAGAGAATTAATATGGTGATGACAAGTGTCAATGTGAGGTTACATGTCCTAGAATTGAGACAAGTGTCGTTTGAGATGTTTGTTTATTAGTATAGGAAGATTATAGGCCTACAAACAAGGTATCTAGTGGCCCAAGTCTATGCATTAGCCCAAAACTAGTGAGTCCGTTTAAAAGAATCTATTGGGTTCAACTAACAATCCCAAAAGTTAAAAGAGAGTTTATTTCACCGTCCAAAATTTTCTTTTAAAATTTTGCTCACAAAAGAAATAAAAAATACCGTAAATGCATCAAATTTGATTGATTTTTAATAAAATAGAAAAAAAAGAGAAAAGTACAAGAATAAACAATGTTGACCATAAATTATTCAAAATAGACTTGGTTTCATGGACTAAAGTCAAAAGCATTCATCCAATCAAAATCTGACACATACCCCCTTACAGGCTACGCCGGCTGAGATTAGCCCCCGCGCTTTTTTCAGACCAAAAAAACACATGGACCCCATTTCTAACCAATCAATGACTGACACGTGATCTGATGTGACTTAGCCCGCGCTTTAATGTCTCCGACTAAATTGAAATGTCCCCGGCTAAAATTTAAATATTTATCCCGCGCTTTTTTTTTTTTTCAAATTCTTAGCCTGGGGTTTTAATATTTTTGCACACCCTAGTACTATTACTTTTTGTCAAAACGATAAAATTAAAAAAATTTAAACCATTAAAATAACAAATAATTTTGAAACATTTAACTTTTGAACCTTAATACATATCATGATCAATATTGTTAGGAATTTTTTTGGCATTCAAACGTTATATCGTTATAAAATTATCCAATCAATATAGTAATTTGATCCATTGAGATCATTATCATATTTATATATAGTTAAGGAAGATCAATACAAATCATTAAAGTCCCTTGACCTTCCCAAATAACCTTAACTTTCGCCAAAAGTAACAGATTAAGATTAAATCTTTCACCGGCCTATATAAACCCACTTGACATCATGTCTATTTTCTTCAGTCCGTTCATGTCCCTAAATACTTTTGATATTTTATTCTAAAATCTTCGTTTAATTACCCTCATATCAATCTCAATCAAGTTCGAATCTTTGCAATCTAAACCCAGATTAAACCAAAATTTGAATCAGATTTTAATTTTCCAAATTTGTGTTTCTGTTCGTGGATCATCGTCCTCGATCTGTGTGGTTTCAATCCTGCAATTTGATTTCATGGGTAAGGTGGCGGTAGCGACGGCGGTGGTGCTCGCCGCCGGTGTATCCACGGCGGCTTATCTAGTGGTCCGTCATCGGATGCAGAACTCCGGCAAGTGGGCAAAAGCATTGGATATAGTTAGAGATTTTGAAGACAAGTGTAAAACTCCGATTGCGAAACTCCGGCAGGTCGCCGACGCCATGACCGTCGAGATGCACGCCGGACTTGCTTCCGACGGCGGCAGCAAACTCAAGATGCTAATCAGCTACGTTGACAACCTCCCCACTGGGTATATAATTATATATATATAATCACTCACAAATTTATATCATCCTTATATCTATAATTCTATATATTGATTATTATTGAATATTCATCACATACTGAAGTTTTAAGATTTGATTCAAACGGTTCTTGGTGGAGATGACATTTATTTTAATTAAACAAATTATGATCTTTTCTTTACAATTTAAAAGAATTGGGTTGTGTTAAAAAATACAAAGTTTTGTGTATTTTATTTATCTTCAGATAATCAGATGCATTAGATTTGTTCAATATAATATAAGTTCATGATCTTGAAGCTTTATGTACTATGTGGAGGTTAGGTTAAGTTTATGATTTCCTGATAGGTGTAAAATTACCTAACTATCCCTACCTTTAAGCAACATATCATCTGATTCTGAATTATATTGATATATGAGAAATTTGAAATATAAGTTACACCTTGTGTTTTACTCTAGAGAATACTTTCTAAAATGTATGGAATTATATGCTGTTTGTGTATTTATATAATTTAATTTTACTTTTTGCTACTTTCCTTTGAGATTAAATCCATATATAATTAAAGTTGAATGAAATCCTGATTTAAATTCTGCAAATACAAAAAGTTCATAGTGAGTGTTTGTATGTGTTTTATGTTTTGGATTACTGTGATTTGATCAGATAATCAAATAATTAGATAACTAATTGCTTAAACCTAATGACTGTTGATTTACATTATCTCAATAATAAATTCTTTTACAAGACTTCTTAAATCCTTCTCCATATCTGTTTTTTTTACCATAAATATTAAAGCATTTATTATCAGATGGATTAATGTAATGACACCATTATTTTTTTCTTATAGGGACGAAACAGGAATTTTCTATGCTCTTGATCTTGGTGGTACAAATTTCCGTGTTCTTCGTGTGAAATTGGGTGGAGTTGATAATGTAAAAAAGGAATTTCAAGAAGTTTCAATTCCTCCAAATCTCATGATCGGGACGTGTGAAGTGAGTAATTAAATATATATATTAACAAACAAATTTATGGCATTAGTTTAAAACTTAAATTATTTAGTCTGATTTAATTGGTATTTTTTTTTTGGTTTATAGGATTTATTTGATTTTATTGCTGGAGAACTCGCTAAATTTGTGGCGACAGAAGGCGAAGATATGCAAATTCCAGCTGGCACGCAACGCGAATTAGGGTTTACGTTTTCGTTTCCTGTAAAACAATCATCAATTGCAGGAGGGACTCTTGTTAGATGGACAAAAGGTTTCAATATTGAAGATGCGGTGAGTATTAAATAATCAAATATTTTCCTTTTTTTATATTGTTTAGTTATAGCATACACCTCAAAAATATGAAACCAAACATATATATATATTTTTTTTTCTGAATTGGCAAGTGAGACAATTCTTTAACCTAAGAAATATTTTTTGTGAAAATCTTTTTAAGAATTACATATTGATCTTTTACACAAGATTTGTAAGGTCATAATAGTCATTTTATAATAGTCAAACAAGGGTTTCTGTTTATTTAGTTTTATTAATGGTTTGTTTTGACACAGGTTGGACAAGATATTGTAGAAGAGTTGACAAAATCAATGGAAAGAATTGGCCTCGATATGCGTGTTTCGGCTTTGGTAAGTTTTCAGTTTTTTAGTTTATTAATTAATTTTTTTACCAAGATATAATAGGTATTTAATAGTGTGCTTTTGTTACTATAAATAGTTCAAATCAAATTAATCTGGAAATTTATTATACTGTAAGAGATGGTCTTTGAATGTGTTTTTGCTTTATGAAGTTGTTACAAACTTACCATCAATAAGCCTGTTCAAGTTTCTAACAAATTATGAATATTTTAACAAGTTAAAATATATCTTTAATTTTTTTTTCTCACATATACCACTATATGAATGTGTCTCACAAAATGTAGAATGTTAATTAATAAAATATTCAATTCAAGTAAAACTGTTAACATTTTTTATATATTTAATTACAGGTAAATGATACGGTTGGAACATTAGCAGGAGGAAGATATAGTGATCCGGATGTAATTGCTGCGGTTATATTAGGCACCGGAACTAACGCAGCGTACGTTGAACGCGCAAATGCAATCCCTAAATGGCAAGGTTTACTTCCTAAATCAGGGGAGATGGTTAGTAATTTTTATTAAATTTTTTCTTTTAGTGAGTGTGAAATTCGGGCTATGTTTTATCTCTAACGGGTCATACGGGTGAAATACAATTTAAATTTTTTTAAGGAAATTGTATAATTTTCTTAATCATGCTTGACAAACCAATTATGTGTCATTGTTGGAAAAATTATGAACCTTTGCTGAATTTTCATATTTTTGAACTTTATATTTTTGCATGATTAAATTCTGGACTTTTTCAAAATTTGATTAAAAGGTCATTGTTGTTTTGCATGGTTTTAATCTGTAAACTTATTTTTATTTTTAAATTTAATTATTAAAAAGCTAGAAAAAATGTGAACAAAGTGTTTCTGGTAAAAAGTTTACCCAATTTTGACCCGTTAATATGACCCGTCTTATTTGCCACATATATGGTTTATTGTTTTATGTTAACATAACGGTTGTTTATATATATATATATATATATATATATATATGTTTAGGTTATAAACATGGAATGGGGAAACTTCCGGTCTTCACATCTTCCTTTGACCGAATACGATGAAAGTCTTGATAGTGATAGTTTGAATCCCGGCGAGCAGGTAAATATTATTATTAAATTTTTTTTTCTTAAATTTTTTTATGGGTCCCACTTGTCATCAAATAGAAATGCAAGCATACATGGTATCAATTGTTTTGTTCATAATATTTGATGATTATATGTTTGGTTCAGTTAAGTTAATATAATATATATTTTTTTATTCATGTTAATTTGTAATCTTTGTTAAACAGATATACGAGAAGATGATTTCGGGAATGTATTTGGGAGAAATCGTAAGGCGCGTGTTGTTAAAGATGGCAGAAGAAGCTGACTTTTTTGGTGATACGGTGCCAATAAAACTTGAAAAACCGTTCATATTAAGGTACAACAACGGTGTTTAACATAATCACACGATACTTGATACTTTTAATTTTGTTGCATATATTATCGGTTAAAACTTCTAAAATTGATCATATATTATTTGGTATGTTGATTCAGGACGCCTGATATGTCTGCAATGCATCATGATTCGACTCCCGATCTCAAAGTGGTTGCAACCAAGTTAAAAGATATACTTGAGGTACGTATTTTATGTTTTTACCCGCTATTTTTCATATATATATATATATATATATATATATATAGGGACATAATTAAATAAAAACACAGTTTTGCCTTAAAATATAAAAACAAAAATACAACACAAAACTAAATATCCTTTACTGGATTTTAATTTCTTTGTACTCGATTTTTGTTTTTTTACACTGTAATTTTTTTATTTTTTTTGTACAACTTTTTTTTTATGTTTTTAGCGGATCTCTTCCCCCTATACATGTAATATAAATTTGTTTTTTTTTTGATTTTTTTTTTTAAATTGCAGATATCCAACACTTCTCTAAAAATGAGAAAATTAATCGTGGAGATATGTGAAATCGTAGCAACGCGTGGGGCCCGTCTTTCGGCTGCAGGAATCCTAGGAATTCTCAAAAAAACAGGACGAGATACGGTTAAAGAGAAAGGCGAAGAAATCCAGAAATCAGTTATTGCAATGGACGGTGGGCTGTTTGAACACTACACCAAATTCAGAGACGCGATGCAAAACGCAATCAATGAGTTGTTAGGAGAAGAAGCTTCTAGAAACATCTTAATCAAGCTATCAAATGACGGGTCGGGTCTCGGGGCAGCTCTTCTTGCGGCATCTCATTCTCAGTATCGCGAATACATCGAGTCAACATAAACTCGTATTGTTTTTTTGTATAATTGGTTTTGGGTTTTTTCGAGATTATGATTTGGAGAAGTTTTTGTTTATTGGTATAAAGAGTTCCCCATTAAGTTATGGGATGTGTAATACAACATGCAATGTTAGGGCTTTAATGAGCTTTTGTGTCACATTGAATTGAATTGTATGTTGTTTTAAGATATATTTTTAGCAAAATAAAGGAAAGTGTACTTTTTATACATTTTCAAAGGTCATGTGTTAGATATAGAAACATTTACTTGCTTAGATAAATTTATGTATATATACTTGTGAGGAAAAGTATTTGAGTATGATCTATACATCATTTAGGCAGTGATCTTAAAGAAAGTAAAATAAATAAACGTATCTAAAAATATAATTCATGTGAAATTCTTTCATATTAGAGCTATTAGTCATGTGTGATAGGTCATCCATGTTACACAAACAGGAAGCAATAATCAAATGATAAGACCAGCTTTTTATTGGGCTCGACATTTGGTTTTGGGCCCATAAAACTTGACCCAAACCCACTTTTTGCCATGATTCTTTGCAAAATTTGGTTATATAAATTATAAAGTGAGTTTGAGGAGTTGAGATGTTGCAACATATACATGTAGGTAAAAATTATGAGGTAAATATGTAAGTGGATTAAAATTATGATGTGGGAATGTAAACACATTGAAAAGAACGAAAAAGGGTAAAAAAAATACTATGAATGATTACTTGATGGAAAAATGTTAAAAACTACGGATGATTTAATTGATAATAAAAACCGGTATCACCTTTTTCCTTAAATTCGAAGATTTGATCAAAATTTAAAAAGCCACTAGAATCGTTTCAACTCGAGATACAAGTGTAAGGGGTTGTCTGTTTAGCTCTCTTAACATAACTCTTAATGGTTCAGACCTCTTACTGATTCAGTACTTAATGGTTCAGTGCCTCTAAATGGTTAAACATTATACCGAGTTTGAATGGTTAATACCTCTTATCTGAATTGATTATACATTTATCTCTTAACGGTTAAGCATTATGTTAACTTTTAATGGTTCAGATTTCTTACTGATTCATTACTTAATGATTCAGACCTCTTATTGCTTCAGACCTCTTATTGGTTCAACACTTACTCGTTCGTAAGTTGACAAATGGCCCCTAACACAATGCATCTGATGCATCACAAACCAAAATCAAGTAATACCACAAAACACAATAATCAAAAGCAACAACTCCCACCAATTTGATCACATAGTTGTAAACAAACCAAATTTCCACTGAAGATCATAAAATTACACATCAACTTATTAAAAACTTGAAAGTTTCAAAAGATCTAATGATGCTACTTAATACTCAAATTATTAAGTCTTTCAAGTGACAAAATAAGAGCTTGAGTACCCAAATCACCTTCACCATGAGCTTTAAGAGACACGTAAAGTTGTTGAGCAAGTGCTAAACCAGGTAAACAAATCCCCATTTTCTCACATTCTCTCAAACAAATCCCCAAATCTTTAACAAAATGATTCACATAAAACCCTGCTTCAAAATCCCTTTTCAAGATTCGTTGACCATACAAATCTAGGGATTTTGACCCTGCTGCACCACTCGAAATCGCATCAAGATAAAGAGGTAAATCAAGTCCAGATTTATGTGCGTAAATCATACCCTCGATCAATCCCACCATTGTTGAAGCAATCGTGATTTGATTCGCTAATTTCGCGAATTGCCCTTTACCTGCTCCACCCATATAATTTACTTTCCCCAAAATCGTGAAAATCGGATTCAATCGATTAACGATTGACTCATCACCGCCGGCGAAGATCGACAGCGTGGCGTTTCGAGCACCGCGGTCGCCGCCGGAGACCGGAGCGTCGACGGCGAAACACGACTTTCCAACAGCGGATTCTGCGATCTCGACGGCGAGTGAAGGGTCGGAGGTGGTCATGTCGACGATGATTCCGGAACTGGAGAGTCCAGAGAGGGCACCGGAGGTGGGGTGGAGGATGACGTGGCGGACGTCGGAAGGGTAGCCGACGATGGAGAAAACGACGTCGGATTGAGAAGCGACGGCGTGAGGGGATGGGGCCCATTGGGCTCCGATGTCGAGGAGTGGTTGGGCTTTGGATTGGGTTCGGGTGAAGATGGTGAGGGTGTAACCGGCTTTGATGAGGTGCGAACACATGGACTGGCCCATGACGCCGGTGCCGATCCAGCCCAGACGGGTGTTTGATGGGCTGATGGGTTCGGTTCCGGCGACGGCGACGGTGGTCATGGTGTGTCGGAGGTGGCCGGCGATGAGATTGAGGAGAAGATGGGTGTTGGATTGGATGTTGGAGAGTGAACGGAAGAGTGACTTGGTTCTCATAGTCTTATTATCTGATAATACCGATTTTATTATTGCGGTTGGATTCGGTTCTATGTATGTGTTTCGGGTTTATTACCGTCAGATTGCATTTAAAAATCTTTGATTTTAATGAATTCTATTTTGGAAAATGCAATGACGTTTATCAATTGTTGTAATCAAGTCAATTAATTTTTTTTTTTTAAAGTCACCCAGCTTTAACTATGTGTTTTAATTATATGTAATTTTTTTAAAAAAATTTGAATTTTTTAAAATTAATTGGAGCAAATGAAACCTATTAAAAATAACTGAAAACCTTTTTTTCAATAAATTTGAAGTTTGAGACAATTATTAAAAATAAAGTCCATCAAATAACAATAAAGTTTTATAATTGCAAAATTTAAGTTAAATTAAGAATAGATATTTATTAATTAGTCACAAATATTCATATATGTTTTATTTGAGTCAATCAATTTGAAAAAAAAAATTTATTTTTACATACAATTGAAACAGTTAATAAAAGTTGAGTGACTTTAAAGAGAAAAAATCATTTAATAAAATATATGTGTATTATAAAATATTTAAAAAAGGTTACACTTGATGAAACTACAATGACTTAAGAATAAAATGACTTTTATAATATATCAAACAATCCAACATGGTAATATATGAACTAAGCTTACTTTTTTTCTAATAGAAACAAGATATACTTGCATGATTAATTTTTAGTCTTTTTTCGTCCGTAAGTTGATTAGAAATTTGTTTCTTTAGTCTCTAAACCATTTTTATTGATATTTGGGTCAAATAATATATTTGTTTAGATAAATAGAACAAATTTGATGTATAAAAATACGTTATTTTGATTAAGTCAAAATAAAAAATTTATTTATATCTTATTTCCTTAGTTATTCGTCATTATTTGATAAATGTTAAGGATAATTTTTTTTTCAAGTTTTCTAACAAAAAATAGTTTTAATGATTTTGCACCTAACTAAACATGTAACAGCCCTCTTATTTTCAGATGCCCGTCAAATATACACTAATGCTGTTAAGTCTTACAGAACTTTGACCGTTGTTTTTACCAATTTAAATTTCGAATCAAGAGTTGGTCAAGAAGAGAAAGTTGTAGAGCTCGTCAAGGAGAGTCGATTAGTGTGATTATCTCAACTTGGCCGGAACCACTGCCGGAACCATCGTGTCATCACCACCGGACCACCCTGTCTTGGCCGGAATCTTAACGGTGTTAGTGTATATTTGATGGGGTTCTGGTGTAGAAAAATATGTCTAAAGTATGGACTGAAAAAGTTTGAAGATGAGAATGGCAGCGACGAACCTATTAAAGTTGGATTATTAAAATCAAATTTTCCATGAAAATGGTATAAAGTTTGCGTTTTTATCTTAGGAACCGGTTGCATAAACCCTAAAACGGTGACATATCTCAACTTATCCTTAAGATCGGCATTTCGAAGACCCAACAATGGCGGATTGAGACTGAAATTGAGACCTGGATTCTTCAGTAATTGTTTAGACGATTAATCACTACTCAGTCAGGTTCATCTCATCTTCCTTTTAAAAGTTACAACAACCTTTACATTCTATCCATTATCGAATCGTTAACTGGTAGTATAACTCGTTTAATCGCTGTTAACATGTACTCTAATTTCACAAAGTGTCATGCTATCCCTACCGCCATTAGAGCTTCTTCGCAACAACCAAAAAACTTTTTACAGTTCTGCATAAACCCTAAACCCGCTCAATTTTTGCATAACTCAAATTGGGGAAAACCCATTTCCTATTCTAGGGTTAGAAGATTTAGATTTAGCTCAATTGAAAAAACACAAGATTATGGTCAGTTATTGGGTTCAGTTAGTTTCAATCATCAAGTTAGGAAGAACAGAGAATGCTTTTCAAATGGGATTCATTCAAATCCCAGAAAATTTTCAACTTCATACGCGCGTAAAGCGGTTGATGGTAGTGATTCTGTGAAATCTCTACCTTGGTTAGCTAAAAATAAAGATAATGAAATGAAAGACCCTGAAAAATCAGATGTAAGAAGACGATCTTCTTGGAGCGAATCAGCTGAAAGGTTTACAAAAAATGGTCGAGAAAAGGTTAGAAGAAAAGATTTCAAACAAAAAAGTAAAACTTCAGAAGATGAGTTTGCTTCTAGAAAAGTTAATCGATCTTCTTGGGAAGAATCAGCTGAAAAATTCATGAAAAATGGTGGTCAAAATAAGGAAATTGGTAGAAGATTTGATAACCGGGAAGAATCAGCTGAAAAATTTACGAAAACTGTTGGTCAAAATAAGGAAATTGGTAGAAGATTTGATAACCGAAGTGGTTATAAAGAAGCTGAAAAATTTGGGAAAAATGGTTTTGAAAATAGTCTAAGATTCGATGAACGAAGTGATTACAGAGAAAGAAGAAATGTTTCAGAAGATGAATCTGATATAGAAAGTGAAGAAAATGATAGTCCTAATTGGTATAAAGTTCAAGATCGATTCGATCGATTTGATAAAATCGAACAAAATCATAAATTTAATAAACAAGATAATTGGGGCAAGAAAGTATGGAAAGAAGCAAGTGAATCAAATGTACCAAAAATGATCGGTGAATGTGTTTACGGAATTGGTCCTGTTTTAGCTGCATTATCAGCAAATCGAAGAGAATTTTACGTTTTATACGTTCAAGAAGGTATCGATTTAACGGGTAATAATAAAAAGAAAAAAGACAAAAAGGGGTTTGAAAAAGTCTTGAAATTTGCTGATAAACTAGGGTTAACAACGAAAGAATTATCAAAACATGATCTTAACATGGTTTCCGATAACCGACCGCATCAAGGTTTGGTTCTTGATGCTTCACTGTTAGAAATGGTAAACATACGCGAATTGGATCGCGTAGTGAAAAACGAAAACGAAAACGAAAACGATTGTTCTTCGCCACTTTGGTTGGCGTTAGATGAAGTTATGGACCCGCAAAACTTGGGTGCGATAATAAGATCGGCGTATTTCTTCGGTGCATCAGGAGTTGTACTTTGTGCAAAGAATTCTGCACCGCTTAGTGGCATTGTGAGTAAAGCAAGTGCGGGTTCGCTTGAGTTAACCGAGCTTCGATCTTGTAAAAACATGATGCAGTTTTTGGTTTCGTCGGCTGAAAACGGTTGGCGGGTTCTTGGCGGTTCGGTGTCGTCACGAGCGGTGGGTATAAACGAGGTGACCACCGGTGAACCAACGGTTCTTGTTTTGGGGAGTGAGGGAACCGGTTTGAGACCGTTGGTTGAGAGGTCATGTAGTCAGTTGGTTAAGATTCCTGGGAATATTCCGGTACATGTGAGTGCAGGGTTAGATGACGTGGAGACTCAATCTTTTGTTGCTGTTGAAAGTTTGAATGTTAGTGTTGCAGCTGGTGTGCTTCTTCATCATTTGGCTAATAGCAAGACTGCAATTGACGTTGAGGGGTAATTTGGTAATTTTCTTTTTGGGTTTTTTTATTTGTTTTTATGTTCGTTATATGCATTTGCTTCGGGTTGAATGTGAGAGGTACTGATATTTGATTTGATGTTCTTAATTTATTGCTCCATATATTTTATCAATGTTGTTTAATCTAGTTGATGGTTAATTATTGTAAGCAAGCAAATCTTGAGTTAGTAAAGTGGTTTATTCTTCGGTTTCGGGTTCGTTTATTTAGTAAATGAACACATGAACACACTTTTTGTTTACTTAATCGGACGAAGGATATGAACAGGTGTCTCATTCGTTCATATATTTTTGTGAATACTCGTTTACATAATTTCAATTATGTTTGTGTATTTACATTGGATTATTATCCTTGTTTAATTATATTTGTTATTTACGTGTGAATCACTCGTTTATAAATAACGAATGAACATAATTACATAGATGGTCTCAAACACGCTTAATCTCTTAACAAACGAACACAAACAAGAAAAAAAAACCATTGTTGGTTTAAAGTAACAAACACAAATATGTTTGGATGATGTTTGTTCAGTTTGTTTAGAATCCAACCATCCCTTATTGGTTATTTATCTAGAAGGTTTCATTGGCGTCTACCAAAATGGCATGATATGTGACGAGAATAAAAAATTGTCAATTTAATATAAATACTATATGTTAATGTCTTATTGATTAAAATACTAACGATAAGTGTTTGAAAGATCTAAACTGTTTAAAAGAGTCAACGGAAAAATGGATGACGGTCTATACACGTTCAAGTGTGTTATTGAGAAAAAAAAATGTAAACACGATTTTACCTTGATGAAAAGTTTGTTATAAGATTAAGACACTCTTAGATGATGATTTTTACTACTTAAAAAGGAAACTTTTGTTAGTTTAACTAGTATTTATACCCGTGCTACGCGGCAGGCAAGTAACTTTTTAGCGGTTGAGAACAAAAAGATTGGAAGAAGCCTGGGCAAAAGGACAAAAAGAGTTAAACGTACTAAGTCGGTTATGTGACCACGTTTTTGAATGGCAGGGAAACAACCAATTGGTGAATATAAGTAAACTAATCATCTGACCAATAAACGAATTTTACTGTAGAACTAACTTGTAATTGTATTATATATAATTTATGGCCATTTACTTAAACCTTTTCACCTTTCTTACAGTAAACCTTAATTTATTTACTTGAACCTTTTCCTATGAGCTTTATAAGCACCCAATCCACTTCATTACTTCTTTATCTAAAAGCTATTGGTGAGTGTACCCAAAATGCATGATTTGTAGTTACTAATCATGTGAGATTATTACATTAGTAAAGATGTGATAAATTATTAAGTATTAATACACATATGTTCATATTGTTGTTAAAACAATAATGATAAATGTTTAAAGGGTAAAACCAGAAAAGAAAAGAGTCGATGAATAAATAGATGATGGTCGATATACTCTTCAAGTGTGTATTTGCGTATTTGAAATAAGTTTTAAAGACGATTTTTAAGACGAGTGAATGATAGAATGATAATATATATATATTAGTTTCTATTTTACTCTAAGCCACTTGTAAATTTACAATCTTTATGAATTTGTTGCGGTTAAGAGTTTCTTATTAGACAGAGAGTTTTAACTTTTAGCAAGTGATTCTTAAACTAAAATGGTATTTACTTCTTAGATTAAAATCCATCCAAATTAATAAGTTATGCAAAGATTAAGGGAAGGTTTGATATTAGTGAATGGTAATGGCAGCCTTCTGTTAATAATCAATACACTTAATTGTTAATAATTATTCCATAAACACCATCTTGACTAAATAAATAATAATAAATAATATAAGAGTTTAGTTAGCAATTTTCAACACCTACGTAACATTATCTGGAACAGAAAATATTTTATAAGCAAGCGTAAACTTGAGCTATAATTTATGACATAAATTACAGATAACATAACTACATCAAGACGCGCATTTTAGTCAAACTCTTTAACCGGAGGACTCACCGGAACTTGTTTCTGGTGACCGGAAACTTTTGAGCGGCAAATTGGACAAGAGTTGCGGAACAAGAGCCATTGTGTTATACAATCGGCATGATACAAATGACCACATGGAGCTTGCTTACATGATGAGTACAAACTCTCCATGCATACAGTACAAACACCCAGTGCAGGACCGACCGTCGGCATGCCGGAAACCTTGTCTTGAGCTTCCTCCGGTGACAATACTTCTGGGTCTTTTGCATTTATAGTAACGCCGGTAACAGTGGTGACGGAGCTGGAAACGTCCATGGTCAAAGCTTGGTCAAGATCAAAGTAATCATTCATACTCGATTGATCGATCGATTATTGAAGTTTTGTGTTAGATATGAAATGTGATCTGAGAGAGAGAGAGTGAGAGGACTTATGAAGATCGTGAAGAGAGATGAGACTTGCAATTTATAAGAGAGCCAATGTCAATGAATCAACAACTTGATAAATAAATATTTAAGTTTTCGTCCCTGATATTTATATAGCCATTCAGTTTTAGTCCACCTTTAATTGTTACCATGCTCGAGGTTTACATTTTCCGTCTACACTTTCGTTAGAACCCCTCATGTACCCCTCACGTGAGGGGCATATTGGTCAATGTTGCATGATTTTACTCATTAGAATACCTAGATAAGTAGATGGAAGTGTAGATGGAAAATATACTCAGAGACGAAAACTGCTAAAAATTAAAACCTTGGACACAAAAATGGTTAAAGTTAGACTGAAACTGCATGTCCATACAAAACCTATAGACGAAAAGTGCAATTTACTCGTAATAAAGTAGAGAAAAATAAGTTGGAAGAAAAGGGCATACACCATGAATTTAATTTTTATTTAAAAAATTAGGATGCTAATAGGACGTGTTTGGAACGTTTATTAATAATTCAGTCTCATGAGTCATGCTTAATTAGAAACCATGCTTCATACTAAGCTTTAAACTGGTTTGGTGCGCATTATTAATTACCCACTAGGTTCACATGATAGTTTGTGATTATGCATAATATGATATTATGATTAAAATTTACCGGTTGGGAATTTGGAATGCCAACTAAGCTAAACCAGATCTTAAATCATCCTAAAACCCGAATTGAAGTACCAAACACTTAACCGCACTTCTAAAGAATTATAATTATAAATTTTCAAGTTTTTAACAAATTTGACAAACAATTTGTTTTGTACAACTATTAAAAAATCAGTAAGGATCGACATTTAAATTTTTGTGTTAGATGTGAGATTTGTTTTGAGAGATGACCTTTTAAAAGGTGCAACGTCTTTTTAAGTGTTCATTTCTCTATTTATTGACAATTCCGATTAACAACTTGCCAAATAAAGAAGATATGTACAGAAACAAAAATATAAGTAAAAAAACTCAAACACCCTAGATGAAATTAAATTCAAATGAAAATTGAATTGGGATATGTAAAGGGCCGGCATAGATAATTTAGTGTAGTACTCTATTAGACTATCCGTAGCGGTCATCCCTCCGAAATCCTTCCCCTCCCAAATTTTCTGCCACATCATCACCCCTCCCAAATCCTTCAAACCCCACAATGGTC
>WOUH02000002.1:10650806-10662202 GCA_009936405.2 Stevia rebaudiana | reverse complement strand
CTAAGCTTCATCAGTGCCGGGTACCTCAAAGCCGCCCGGAGTGGGATTCGAACTTGAGACCTCCCATAGGAAAGCCCTAAGCCTTATCCAACCCAGCTAGACACCCGTTGGTTTAATTATCTGGTTTCTATCAGTTTTCAAATCATTAATAAATTGGTTTCAACCCATAACAAATCTGTTAGCAAATTTACTCAAAATCCAAGACTGGACATATGCATCTATTCATCCAAAACCCACATTCAACATGAAAAACTAAACCATGTGTACTACAAACAAAATAATTGGAGCCAAGATTTGATGTCTAGACCTTTGCGATCATAAAAACCAAGAATTTCACTTTCTTTTTTAAAATCTCTGATTAATGATAGGTGTTAAACCCAAAAACATTCAGCAAAAATTACAAAAACTATATAAAAAAAAAAAGAAATAACATCAAAGTAAAAAAAAAGAAATAACATCAAAGTAAAATCTCAAAGCATGAACCCACCACATCACCCACCAAACCACTATTATCAAATATCAAAGCATCTCAATCAGCCACAATGATCCATCAATCTAGTGAAAAATCCTCCTACAAGAAAAGAACCATAATTGAAAATCAATCATAATAACCTGAAAGATACCAAAAGAAAACTCGACAACTTTCTTGTAAAACATGCTGTCAATTCTTAAACCGAATTATATTAAAACCGAAGGCTCACATCATCAAAATGAACTTAAAATTCCAAACCTATAACAAATCCAAATGAAAAACCAACAATAAGTCTAACATAAGCTACAAAAAAACTCCCAAAAAAACAAAAAAATTACGCACCTTTTAACCACTTTTTTAACCAATAAATCCTTCTTTTCTCCCTTCAAAACCAGGTCTCATAAGTTTCTTCTCTCTCTTCGCAATCTTCCTCATTTTCTTCTGATTCGCCCTTTCTTCAATATTCCCTCGTCTTTTCGCTTGTTTTTCCTCTCTCATCTTCTCCTGCGTCTCCGCTCTTTCTTTCCATTTTCCCGCGCTTTTTTCCCGCCTTTTTTTATCCTTCTGCAAACTCTTCTTCAACAGTTTTGGATCATCGTGAACCTTAACTCCCATTGCTTTTTCAGTTGCAGATTTCCATGAATGCTTTGTTGCAACCACCACGTTTTCCTTTTTAGCTTCCTTTAATTTCTTCGCGTTCTCCAATTCTTTCGCTTTTGAAACCTTTTTCATCTTTTTCTTCTTGTTTTCGTCTTCTTCGCCTAATTTCACTTTCCCGAATTCGAAATCGCTCTCGATCTTCGTCTTACCACTTCCACTAGCGTCACTTGCATTAGTGTTTTTACTATTATCTTCCCTTTTTCGTTTTTTGTCGGTGTAATTATCTCTTTTTCTTACTTCATTCATTATCATTGTTCTTTTCCCTTGACCGCGATTCGCACGAAGCATTTCAAGTTTATGATGCAATCTTTGTTGCAATTCTTCGTAAGTTACGGATTTGTTACTTTTACTTGTTTCACCGTCGAAATCCGTTATCGGTTTCACTTTAATTTCAATTTCTTCCTCATCTTCGTCATCATCATCATCATCTTCGTCGTCTGAATTCTTATTATCGTTCGCGTTCTTACTGATGCTTTTTTTGAGAAGATCTAGGGTCGTGGTTTGTGATTTCTCGGGGTCGAGACGATCACGACGCGATTTCTTGATGTTTTCGCGAGTTTGTTGTTTAAGAGATGCTTTTTTGTCTTTACTGAGACCTTGAAACCACGGTTTTGAATCGTCATCAACTGGAAGGTAGAATTTTGCAGGGATTAATTCGACTAATTTGTCGAAAAATTGAGCATGATCATGAATTAGGGTTTTGAGATCAACTGTAGTGGCGGCAACAGCAGCGGAAGTGGTGGAAACCGCCGCCTTTTGCATCTTTTTCTTCATTGTGAATGTGTAAGCTGAAAACAACCTATTAAACATTAAAAAAATGTGAAAATGTTAGGATTTAAGAGGTAGCATTTTACGGTAAATATTCAAATCTAATTTAGTAGTTTAATTAATATAAACATGAACAATACCAAAGATAATAAGAAGCTGTAACATTATGAAATTTTCAAATTCCAAACTAAACAACCAAACATATCTGATTTTTGTAACCTGTTGATGAACATTGATGAGTTTTTTTAACCAAAATCCATTTAAGTGAATGATAAAAACTATTTTTAGTTGTTAAATCTAGTTTGAAACAATAACTGTTAAGCTGGAAACAATATATGAAATGGATATTGCTGAGTTTTTTTTTTTTTATTAGAAATTATGATCAAAATGAAGTGGATACAATAATTGTTAAGCTAGAAACAAATCTAGTTGAGGCTCCACGACAACAAACACAAAACCATAATGAAGCAAGAACAATCGCAGTTGATGTCTTGATGATGCAAGTTAAAAATCAAGCAGGGAACTAAGATGCAAATTAAAATCGTCAGTTGACTTGATGTATTGATAATGAAAATTAGAAATCGGCACTTGATGATGCAAATTAATAATTGCCAGATGATGAAAAGCAAAAACAACACATACCTACAAATTATTAAAAATCTAATTCTACATACGCAAGACGGATACATACATGTAGCAGGAACTAAGATGAAGCAGGGAAGAAGAAGACTTACAGCCGTTGGCGAGAGACTGCGGTCGCCGGAGGAAGTAACGACGTCGACGAGGGGCGGGAGGATGGTAGCGCTGTCGAGAAGTGTGGTCTGATATGCGATTATAAGGGTTAGGGTTTTAAAAACGTTAAATATTTAATAATAAATATAATTCAATTATTTCTAAATTTGGTTCAACCAAATAACCAAACAACTTAAAATTTGGAGCCGATAACTCGATTGTTTTTCTTTGTACTTTTCTTTTGGTTACGGATGAATTTCAGTTAAAGGTTTTCAGTTTTTTTAACACTCTTACATCAAACTATATACAAGATCTAAGTTTCTATCATTTAAGAAAGTTTATCAGTTTTACAATCTTTATTAATATTTTAGTCACATAATGGAACGTGGAAATGCTTAAAATCGGATATCCAAAAATTTGGGTATGTGATTTTGGTATTTAAACACGTATCTTAAAATTCGTGTCCAAAATTTTGATATCTGAATTTTCATATACATATACAGATATACAAAATCAAAATATGAAATTCCGACTTTGTGATTTTTAAAGGCATTAAAGTTAATTAGTCCTAAAAAAAATAATCAAAACACAATGAACTATCAATTTCACAACCTTCGAAATCATTCATATTCTAATATGAGATACTCAAACTCTCATTGGTGATGCTCCACAATCACCATATACGGCACAAATAAGACTCAAAACATACAATACACACAAATTCGCGACCACATACAACACAAAGGACAAGCCTGGTATTAAGACTCACCTATGAGAAGTCATTTATATGCAACGTGGAGGGCCGATGGATTCAGTTGTCGTGACTCACTGGTATGTTGAAGAGTAAAGAAGTAAAGTGCGACGTATGTAGAAGTTTCTGTGATAAGCAATGTGCATGTGGTATGAACTTGGTGACACAAGATAAAAGGTGTGAACAAAAAACTAAAGTGAAAACCCTAGGATTAAGATATTTAAATATATAAAAAAAATCATATCCAAATCCAAATATAAGATATTTGAAATTTTGGATTCCGGGGTATGAAATGTCGGATAATTTGAGTCTGAGTTTGGGTTCAGATCTTTTAAACTATACCCCAGCAACCCACACAGCGTACGCATATTTAAGTTTACAAAAATAACTATGCAAAACACATACAAAATGAATTTGTAATATATATAAATATTTTACCACACATATTATAAAAAGGCTATTTACAAAGTTATATAGTATATAGGTGCATAAGTATAAATAATTATTAAATTTTAAAGAATAAACAAACAAATAGTAATGTGTACATATATTTTAGTAAAAAATAATCTCAACTATCACTTTCTTTACCAATGTCAATTTTCAAACTGTAAAATTTTTTTTACTCAATTTACAATTGATTTTGCTTATACATTTTCGTATTTCATTTATAATTATCATTTTGAAAGAAATTAAGAGGAAACCAAGTGAAATTTTTTGATAATTTGCTATTAGGATCGACTTTGACAATAAAAGCGATTATTAAAATTATGCTTAACCAACTTGTTAGTTCAGAATATTATTGGTTAAACTTAATAAGTCATAGTTCAAATTAATAAAATCCGATTTTACATCAAATAATAACCTATATTGATTATCTTTGTAAAAGTACCTAGGTTATATACCAATACTTTGTGGCAGAAAGTGATATAGTTTAAACACAAAGGCAACATTATGTAGTAATTTAAGAAACCTTAAGGTTAACATAAAAAACTTACCACTAAAATCTGAAAATAAAAAACCACAAAATTCAAACAGCCAACCTTGAAAAAGGCCATTTATTATGTAAATAATTGGAAAAAAAATTCTTAGTATAAAAACGAAAAAAGTGCCTACTTGCAGACATAATAACTTATATGTTTACAGCCTTCAAGTGTTATTTAAACTTGATTTTGCAATCAAAAGAATGACAAACTCTTGAACATTAATTGAAGTAGATGATAATAATATAACTATAAAGCATGTACAAAATCCGCGGTAATCAAGCTATCAAAATGACAAACTTGAATCATCCATCATCTTAATGATATTTAATATATCGATTACGAAGTGCTCACTTTACCAAGTTCATAACGACTCGTATCCTCAGAGTAAAGGATGCCATTTGGCGAGATGAGGCGTAATAAAGCAACAGCAAATCGACTCTGTAAAACAAGCAAAATGAATATAAAACATTAAATTTAATTTTTTTTAATAATTATTTAAATTGTAAGAGGGGAGGAGTGTTCAAAACACAACCAAGTTTAGGTAAAAAAATGTTAGAACCGCAAAGCACTTGTACTTAGTTACATAACTGTTTTAATGTATTACAGATAAAACGAACAAATAAATGTACCCAGTAAAACCTTACTCATAGGAGAGATATAGGTATACGTGTTTATACAGTTTTGTAATTAAAATTGATTTTGTATTGAACGACTCTTGAATGCTAAATGTAATTTTAAATTAAACTTTTACCCATTGGAATAATGCTAATGTCCACCAGCAGCCAGGTAAACCATATCCCAAATTGCTAAAAAACTGAAAGCAAGTGATCAGTAAAGATGAATTAGTAAACATTCACTAAGTGATATAACTGATTTTGATCAATAATATTTTCTAATTTTCAAAATATTCAAACAAGTTAACTAAACCAAGAAGAATAAAAAAATTTGCACATGTTCTGAGACAGATGAGATACTCTGGATCAATGTTTTAAAAACCGTTTTTTTAATCATACTGGATTTAGCTCAGAAAATTGTATAATAGATTTATGACATTAGAGTGTTAAATGCATTAAGTTCACGATTGCTTAAAAGATGAAATTCACTATTACCACCATCCTCATCAACAAGAGAATAACTATTTTCGTTTCCTACAATATTTCTAAAGATGTTTTAGTTACCATTTACCAATAATCATAATATATTATAATTAGTTACCAACGCGTTTATTTTACATAGGAACAAAACCGGTTCACAAGGTATTTACCGGTTTAACCTTCGAATGGAGAGAAAAAACCAGTGTGTTTCATTCCGGCCAAAGAGATAAATCCGGTTCAACCAGATATACCCGTTTTTAAAACATTGCTCTAGATTATAATTATTAGTAAACCAATAAAAATATAAACAGTAGATAAAAATGCTGAATTATTTTACCATGAGGAGAAGACCACCGAAAGTAAAGCTCGTGGTCATTGATATACTAATAAAACTCAGATCACGTCCGGCCTGCCAAAGTCAAATTATAAAGTAGTTCACGCGTTAGCAGAAGTCGAATTGGAAAAATATTTGCAAGTTTCTAAAAAATTATAATAATACTTTAAAGGATCAAGAGTTTAAAGTTGAAGCTAAAAATAAGCATACCAACAATGTTCCTTCAAGACTATGAGTACTTGCTGTCACAGACAAAGCAATAAAATAAGGAAGTAGAACTTTGTGCATCTGCATTTAAAAAAAGGTACATTAAATCTTCAAGAAATAAATAATTCCTTTTATTTAAAAAAATA
Source organism: Stevia rebaudiana (assembly GCA_009936405.2). Taxonomy (NCBI): domain Eukaryota; kingdom Viridiplantae; phylum Streptophyta; class Magnoliopsida; order Asterales; family Asteraceae; genus Stevia; species Stevia rebaudiana. Next base: position 10,656,055 of record WOUH02000002.1, on the reverse strand, counting down.
TAATAAATAAAAATATTTAGAAAAAAGAAGAAAATGGCGGAATTAACCTCTTTTATGACACGCGGATCAGGTGAAAAAACTTTAGGAAAAAACCAGGGAATTGTTGTACCAACAACACCTAATATTAAACCGCACGCAGCGCCAATTATCATCAGTGACTTTAACAGCATTCTTGCCTGCGGGAAATCATCACATAACAACATTTGTAAAAATAATATACAGATTATAAAATATGAGTAAACTGCCGTTTTTGTCCCTGAGGTTTGTCACCCTTAACAGTTTCAGTCCCTAAGGTTTGAAATTATAATGGTTTGAGTCCCTCGTTCAAAATTCCATTTAAAACTTCTGTTAAGACCCTCACGTGCCCCTATGTCAATTTTCCCTTTTTATAGCTTGTAAATGTTTCCTGATGAGTTAAAAAAGGAAAAATGACCAAAATGCCCCCTTACGTGAGGGGCACATGGGGTCTTAACAGAAAATTAACAGAATTTGAACGAGGGATGAAAAGTATTATGATTTGAAACCTCAGGGACGAAAACAGTCAAGGGTGACAAACCTCAAGAACAAAAAATGCAGTTTACTCTATGAAATATTAAGCTAAAATGGCTACATAATTAACACGAGTAATAACATCACTAACCAACCTTTAATAGACTTCGTTTAGCACCATACAATAACTCTGGCATATATGATTGGGCGGTTTGCGAAATGGGTTCACCTACTACGGTGAACATAGTATAAATTTGAATAAGGACCTAAAACAATAGTAAATTGTCAGAGTCAAACGAATCCTGAATTGACTTTAGAGTATATTTTGACTTTGATAAAGTCAAACCAACCTGATGAGCGGCAACGATTTGTGTGCCCATTGAAGTAGCAAAGTATACAAGTAAAGAATAGAATCCCACCTAAAACATCAAACAACATAATGTAAGGAGAAAGAATATTTTTTCGTTGTTATCTTAGAGGTGGCAAGATGCATCGGGTCAACTGTCTGGGTAATGGGTCAAAACAAGTTTTGGTTGAAATGGATTGTTTTTGGTATGGGTTAGACTGGGTTGACATGAAACAATTTTTTTTAAGTAGATAACTAATGTGTTACATAAGATTGAATTAAAAATATTATCACATCAGTCAAACACTATGAAATAATAAGAGTAAACCGCAGTTTCCATCCCTGAGGTTTGTATATATATGCAGTTTCAGTCCACCCTTAACAGTTTCCATCCCCGAGGTTTCATTTCTTGGCAGTTTTTGTCCATGAGTCTGTATTCTGTCTACATTTCTGTTAGAATCCCCCATGTGCCCCTCACATGAGGGGCATTTTGGTCAATGTTGCGTGTTTTTACTCATCAAAACACTAAGTGTATACGGAAAACAAACTCAGGGACGAAAACTACTAAGAAATAGATGGAAACTGATAAGGGTGGAGTGAAACTGCATGCATATACAAACCTCAGGAATGAAAACTACAGTTTACTCCAAATAATATAAACAAAATTTAATATATAGTTCTTCAAAATAAGTCTAATTTTCTAATTAGTTCAAAGATTCTGACCAATTAGTTTATGATTTATGGGCTAATTCATGCGTACACACGTCAAAATTACCATCGCTATGTTACTTTTAATGTATATAATAATAAGTTCAACTTACAAACCTTTGACATCATCATCATAAATACCGGAGCCGCAAGCTTGAATATTTGTAAAAGTTCAGTAGCTGATGGAACAGCAATGGAATAACGGTTATACCCTTTTTCTTTTAAAGATTCCATCATCATAAATGATGCAACCACCTAAAATATGTATAACAGTATTACACAAAGAAAAAATACAATCGATGCATATTGAATCACTAGATTAGAACATTGTGTATTACACATAATCAAATTAATAAAATTAAAAGATAAAATAGTTAATAAAAATAGAGAGTAAAATAAAATAAAATATTAAATATAATATGGAGAAGAAATAGATATGAAGGATTAATTAACATAAGCAAGAAAAATAATAATTCACAAAATTGTAACCCGTAGCAAGAAAAAACTAACACAAATTTACTGCTAGAAAATAAGCTGTATGTATATGTGTGTCAATATATATACGTAATATTTTTTTTTTCAAACTTGTAATATTGTAATATTTGAAATTTGTAACTCAATTTTGCTATTTAGTTAACTTTTAAATGTTGTTTTTTTTTTTTAAAGAATACCTCACAAACTTGTAACCGGGAGCAAAAAAAAAAAAATGAACACAAATATATCGCAAGAAAATAAGTTTTGTATATGTTTGTGAATATATATATATATATGTGATTTTTCTCAAACTTGTAATATTGTAATATTTGAAATTTGTAACTCAATTTTGCTATTTAGTTTTTTTAATAGCAAAAAGCCCAGTCACCCGAGATCACCCAGGCGAATAGATCACCCTTCCGCCCTGCGATCACAGACAACATGGTGACCTGACCACTCCTGGACCAGAAGGGAGAAAACCCAATGGAATTGCTATTTAGTTAATTTATAAATGATTTTTTTTTTGTTTTAAAATTAAATGTCAGTTAATAAATGTTATAATTTGATATAAGAGAAAAGCATGAAAATAAGATTGTGGAGACATCACATAGTGACATGTGTTCCTCCAAAACCTTTATTTATTATATAGTATATAGATATTTTATGTCGCATACCTGCGACACCATTGTTGCCCATGCTGCTCCAGCAATACCATATCCTAAGAATAAGCAAAGGATTACATCACCAACGCCATTAATAACACTTGCAACTGCCAACGCTTTCAAAGGTCCCCATGAATCCTTCATTCCAAGACTAGTAAAAAATAATCCAAATTTAATATAAGTTAAGCAACTTGTTCAATGAAACATCTAAAAAACAAATAAAAAAACATAGGTATATAAAGTACATATAAGCTCGGTCTTTCTTTGTTGGAAGACGTTAACTTTGCATAAAAATAAATGATAATGAGACGACACATACTAGATTCTACCACGAGTTACGGGCTGTTTGGTAGGTTCTTAATGATTCCATTAAGAGACTATCTTTGAATCATTAAGAGGCAGTGAGTGTTTGTTAACACCTCCTGTTTGTTTAAACCTGTTAATGGTTCAGACAGCCTCTTAATTGGTAAGTTTTAGAAACATGCTAAATGATTCAGAGACTACTTCTTAATGGTTCAACACAGTTTTGCCAAACAGTCAAAAAATATGTTCTAATCACCTTGCACTTTGAGCAACCCATCCAACAAGAATTGCGGGCCATGCCAAGCCTCGAATCTACTACATATAATAATTTTTACCGATTAGACAAACATATAACTGAAAGAAGGTTATAAAATAAAGGGAAAAAACTACAATTATGTTAAATAAAAAGATTTGGGGACTCAATAACATTTTAACTTCTAAACGAAAAGGCTTGAAGTTCATATATATACAAGCCCTAAAACCACTCAAGATAAATAAATAAATAAATAAATAACCAAATAACCAAATAACAACAATTGTTATGCAAAAAGGTTTGTAAATTCCAATAACCTGGATGTATGTGTTTGCTGCAGATAACATATCTACATTCTTAGCTCCAGAAAAAGCTGAAAGTATATACAAATTTCGCAGTCAAACAACCTTGATCGAGTTTAAATTAACATGTTTAAATTGTCCTTCAAGATCAAAAACCTTTTATTGTCTATACTCCATATATAAATGAAAATAGTAGTCTAGATATATATGCATTAATGTCTAGCTGAAAAGGCACCATTGACACAAAAAAGGAGATTTTACCTTGCAATGCCCATTCTCCTCGAAACCTTGTAAAGAAAAGCATCATTATACCACATGTCAATCCGACAAAAAGCAGGGTTGAAATCTGATGTTGAACATCAGATTTATCCTGCATAATTTGACTAGTTAAATGACACTGGTCAATAAAAGAGTAAATAAGAGTGTGAAACAACAATAATGCATAACTTGACACTAAATCTAATGTGATGGTATCATCAATATTCACTTATAACTTGACACTAAATCCATAAACCAGGGGTTACAGTTAATCTTTTAGTGTTCTATAACAGCTTAAAAACAAAACTTCCCAAAAACAGAAATAAACAAAACAGAGTTTTAGAAACATAAATCAATGCTAAAATAAACATTTAAAAAAAACCTGTTTAGCAAGTGAAGTGGCCACCAAATTTGAGGTAGCTACAGAAAGAAACATAAACCCATAACTCATATAATCACATAGCACCGTACCAGGTCCTGCAAATATTTAATTAATCATTAATCACCTCCTTAATTCACTCCATTGTCAGCTAAAACCTCTAAAACAACACATTCTAATAACCCAAAAATGAGCATTTTAACTTACCTAAGGCAGCTAATTCGATTGAGCTCGATTGACCAATCACAGCAGTATCAATCAAGCTCATCAATGGTCCACACAACCACAACCCTGCAGCTGGTCCAGAAAACTTCAGAATCTCCACCAATTGATCCCATAGATTCTCATTTCCCGCCAAATCTTCCTGTATCACCGCCGTCTTATTCGCAACTTCTTCATCGTCATCACTAATTGAAGTAACCGACGCAAATTTACCGTCATTTTGATAATCTTCTTCGTATGAAACTGCTTCGGTCGGGTTAACATGAGTATACAACCGGTTTCCATGCCGATTCCTTCCGATCAGCGAATAATGAGGGGATTTAAGAGGAGGTTGAATGCGCGAAGTGTATGAGATTTTTGAAGGAGACAGGTAGAACTGTAATCGATTTGATTTGAGGCAGTAGTTGTGTGAAATTAGGGTTTTAGCATCCATGATTTGGGTGCTTCTGTTGTTTGATTTGAATGAGTTTAACGAATGATTTGAAGATGTTTTGATGGTGAAAACGGTCGGAGTTGACATAATAGGCTAGTAGCGAGATATGGCATATGTGGACAATATTCGAAAGAATGATTTGACTCGCAAGTCGAAATGAAGCAGCTTAAATGAAAGAAAATCAACAAAAACAGACGTTTTCCGTTTTTCCTCCATTTTTATAGCTGTTGATAAACAAATTTTCTTTTAAACCATAAATATATCATACTTACTAGATGATTCTCCGCGCTATGCGGCGGGATCCCAAGATACTAAAACGCATAAATGATCTTAAATTTCAAATTGCAGATACAAAAACATGCAACGGGTATTATTTTGACCTTAAACCCCTAAGCATATCTCGTTATATATTTGATCGCC
>WOUH02000002.1:10621771-10639098 GCA_009936405.2 Stevia rebaudiana | reverse complement strand
GTCTTTCCCTTCAGGCATTAAGAACTCAAGCCGGAAGAAGAAAAAGAGGCGCGCACCCCCTCACACAACTACTTATAAGACCGGTCGAAAATAAAATGCACCTTAAACAGAAGGGGACACTGGCCCAGTTAAGAAAAGCCACACTAGCAAAACGGTTGATTAGGGTCTTAGAGCATTCACATAGATTTTGTATTTTATATGAGTGAGTTTTCTCAAATTAGATGTTTGATGTAAGTTTTTGTAAGTAGAGGAGAAAGAAAAAGTTAATATTCACCTCTATATATAAGGAAAAATATGAATTTGTGATTTGGTGGAGGAGGGAGAAAAAAGAATAATAATGTTATTGTAAGAGTTTTTAATATGGTAGTGAGCGAACGAAATAGAAAAGATAATGTTAAAAATATAAAAATATTATCTATCTGAAAAATTATAAATAAGAATACAGAAGCTACTATGAATTCTCTTAAGATAGCTAATATAAAACATGTTAAATTTAGCATTTGATTTTCTGTTCATTTCTCTTATAAAGTGAGGTTATCGTAGGAATGAATGTTATAATAGAAAGGGTATGAAAGCTTCTCAAGCATTACATCTTTTGAATACTAGAGCCTTCTACAAAAACCCACCATCTACCAAATGTCACTACAAGAGCGCTTTCTACATTTCTTATTATAATGGTCCTTTCTACGTAACCCCAACAGCAAACAATTTACAAAAGGCTTTATTTGAGTTAGAATTTTTTTTTACTATTAAAGTACACAAATTACAGAAATATTTTATTTAAGCCATAGTAATTTATTCTCTAAATCGGTTATCAAGTGAGTAGATTTTAATCACAAAACATGTACACAAACATTACAAAGTCGACCCACAAATATAACCAAACACAATATTATAAAGTGAATCAAAGGTCATTTCCAACTACCGATCTAAAGATCTTTTGCATAAGCGGTACATTTATAAAATAACATGGTTTTTAAAAGTAACAAGGTGATATAGTCTTGAATAGTTTACTTCAACCAACAAAACAAAACAAACAAGTATCCAAAGACAAATAAAAACAAACATCAAACACTAATACAACTTTAATCCAACCTCCCCAAATGTTTAACCAACACTTGAACCATTCAAATCAACGCCCCTTTTCAAACCCAATACGGGTCCTACCCGACCCATCATACCCCTCTCGTGACCCGCCACCACTCGCTCTCATGGTCCCACCACTCCCGATCTTATCAAGCGGTTTCTTTCCACCCTTAACCTGTGTTATAAACTGGTCCAAACCAAATGGATCCGCATCTTCACCCACATCCCTCTCAAACTCAACCGGTCCATCTCTCGGACCACTTTTCTCACCCGCACCCGTGAACCCCTTATCCGGTTTGAACCGGTCCGTCTTCCTAATCTTCTCAAGCTGCTCATCGGCCCCACCATACATCTCATCATCCGCATCCTTTTTCGGTCTGTATAACGTCGATAGAGTCGGTTGCGCGGTAAACAAACCCTTATCGTAAACATTGTACTGATCGTCGGTTGCAAAACCCGAATCCATACCCTTTTCTTGGTTAAATAACCGTTGGTCATACATGACTTCACCCCCACGGTTCGTCCCGGCTGATGCCATACCCAAAGCCACTTTTTCACTAATATCACGGTCACGATCGCGTGTTATCTTACTCTTTTTTCCCATTGCTGCGTCTTTAGCTTCCAATCGCCTTTCTCTCTCACGTTCTCTACGCCTTTCTTCGCGTATTTTCTCTCTCTGGATACGTTCTTCTCTCTCCTCTTTCGTCTCTCTAGGTGCGTCGCGCTCTCTATCATTTCCATATCTGTTTCTATGTTCTCGTTCGTGTTCGTGTCCGTGTCTTGGTGGTTCATCATGGTCCATCATATCACCATCGGGTGCAAACGAACCGGAACCAGAACCAACGGTCGGACCAGTACCGGTTCTTTCTGATCGCGCTTTTTGAGCCAACGCACGTAATTCCTGCTCTTTTCTTTCTTTTTCTTTCATCATCATTTCCTTTTGAACTTTCGACCGCATAGAAACCGCTTCACGCGCTTGTTGTTCAGCAACATACAAAGCTTCTGAAAGCTTTGCAAAATTATCATTAATTTGAACTTCTTGAAGCCCTCTACCATCAGCAGCTAAACGTTTATCAAGCGGGATTGTGTAACCTTTCGGGTTCTTCCAGTTAGAAATACATGGCGGGATTTTCCAATCTTGTTGATCTTTAACCGTCACGGGTCGAGGGGGAGAATGCATAACCGGGACAGGTGGCGACCCGTTAGCTTTCGGGACCCGCTTGTGTTTAAACTTTGGTGGTTCCAACGGGTCAACCGGCATTTCAACCATCCTAATAATCCTTTCCTTCGCACCTGAATTAAACGCGGCCGACTGTTGTGACGGTTTGTATTTTATAAATTGTGAATCTTGCGATTGGGTTTGAACGTTTTTCGGTTGTGCAGCACTTAATCTCACATTCACAATCTTTTCAAGAGCTTCTTTTGTTTGCAATGTGGTTTTTTCAATCTCCTTTTGCTTCTCCTCATCTTCATCTTCTTCTTCTTCATCATCTTTCAAGACCTTCGGGATGAGATCTCGGTGTTGTGAATAAACGATCTTTTTCGAATTTTCGTTTTGTTTCACGATAGCATCAAATGTCAAATTTCCGCGATCATCAACAGTAACAGGTAGTGTTTTCGGGCCAGAATTTGAGTCTTTTTTCCTACCCATATCAAGTGGATATTGTGCATAATGAATCTCAGGAAATGCTCCACCATCACCGAAATCTTGCGGTTTTGATGGTCGGTATTTCAATCTTTCTGGTGTATTGTATATTGGTATGGGATTGGTTTTAATAAAATCCGCCTTTTCTTCTTCTGTTGATGCACTGTATCTTTGCTTAAACCATGGATCACTTGAATGATCATAGAACGTTGCAGCAGATGATTTTGCCGGTGGCAGAATCTCCTTCAAAGCTGCCATCTTGACAGAAATCTACAGAGAAAATACTAAAAATAATTACTAATAGTACCACTAAAAATATAAAAAGTTTAAACAGATTTCCATGGTTATTCATCACTTAAAACAGTAACTATAGTACTATACAACTTCATTTGTAAAGAGGTATCAACTTAGTAAACCAGATAGAACATAAAGAAAGTAGGAGAACCAAATAAAAAATCAACCTATTCAGCAAATTACTATATTGCACATAATAAGAGAGACATTATTTAGGTCAGAAGTAAACTCTTCAATTATTTATTCTCATAACTCAAGTATAATTTATCTTACTTAGTCATCTAGGAAAAAACTAATTAGCTACTATGCAAAAACTTGATGATGATGGTTATCGTTACTAATCGTTACTGGTAGATAAAAAAAAACACTACAACAAGCATAACGTGCTTCTTGTATTGCGAGTTTGTTATTTATAATCTAATATGAACGATTAGGATTTGAATTTGAATATTTAACACTTAGCAACCGTCATCAGCTAATAATCTAAGGTTCTACAGAGCAGATACATACGTGAAGATGAAAGTGAAAGCTTTTATAGACTAAAAGTAGCAAAAATTGTAATTTTACAGAGGGAAAGTCGACAAACCTGAGATCTATGCGGTTGGGGTCGAAGAAAAATGACAAAAGAACAGTGATCAATCGAAACAGAAAGCGCAAACGAATTCCAAATCAAGTATCGATCTGGTTATGATAGATTCAGGGATCGTTGTTCCCTCTGAAATTCTAGAGTTTGTCGATGTTGTTAGGATGGATTTGGGGATCGAGGTTCCGTTTGAAATTTAGGGTTCGTCGATGTTATTTATCCAGTTGGGTCCGCGAAAACAATATCTGATAAAATGTTATAACAAATTTACAGTTTCACCCTTAAAATATCATTGATTTGTAGAATTGCATATTTTATTTTAGTGTTCTGCGTTATTTGTATTCAAAGTTTTTAGCATCTGGCAGAAGTCGAACCGGTCTCCTTACAAGTCAGAGGTCGGTTCGATTTGACAGAACTAAAAAACCGGATGATAATTAATAAACCAACTCAACCACCGGTTTCCCAGTCCAACCGTAAAGGTAAAAACGGCTCCAACCTATTGAACCGACCCAAACCACCATCTGCCACCGGTTCGGTTTTCCAAACATTATTTGTACTAGGAAAGCAAAATAGTTGATTACTTTATCTCAAATGCATCATAATACAATTGGTTAAAATTTGTAATTTCCCAATTTCAATCATTGTAATACTATATATTCTTACCTTATAATAAATCTTATCTTAGAGCGTGTCAACAAATTTGAAGACTTCATATTTTTTTAAACATTATTCGTTGAACATTACAGGTAGACAAAGCTGTTAAGGGGACCAGATTATTGACAATACGTGGCGAGAACTCTATTCGAGATACACCGCCCTATAGGACGACAACATACTAGGATCGAGTGAGTGTGTGGAATATGAGATCGAGAAAAGGATTTGACTACCACCATAACACACACATATTTGCAATGTCGCAAAAGAAGGAAGATAAAGTCAGCCCTAGCACCCCTAAGAAAAAGAGTTGTGTTAGGAAATTAGATTGTAACAATTCAATATATGTCTCGTTAACTGATAACTAGTTACATTTCTAAGTTGCACATTGTCAACAACACTCTTATTTACATGATAATTAATAGACTCACATTTTATATACTATTCGGTTAGCTTGCAATGACTATTATGAGTTATGTGAGAAACGTACCTTCCTTATCAGCCAAAACAAATAGAAATCATCCGCATATCCAAAGTAAATTTGTGGGATTTATATCAATAGGAAATGACGACAAAAGTAAAATGTGAAAGTCAAAGGTTTTCTTAATCAAATTGACAACATGAACATAATATTAAATCATACTTTAAATGATTATAATTCAATTTTGCCTCTTAAATGATTATTATGTTTTTGGTTAGCTATTCCAATAAAAATTAAAATAATTCATTTGGGACTGTTAAATGGTATTTCATAATTTTCATGTGGAGGTTTCGTTTGAATGAAACCCCATAGGGTCTGGTTGGAGGGGTTTATCGTTTGACAGATTTACTCCTGAACGACCTCTTATTAAATCTCTATGACATTCATGCTTTTATCTTGGTAACGGTTTGTGTTATCAACTCATGAGATTCAGAATAGGTGGCAATAAAAAGACATGTCGCTTAATCAAATTTAGTTGTTAAAAAATTAAAATTAAAACTAAAATAACAATACAAAGTTTGATCTCACTTTATGCCCATGTATACCTATGCTACATGCCCTTAGGCACGACAACACCTACAAATGAATATACCAGCAACCAAGTCAAAACAACTCACGTAGCCTGACCAATAACACCTCTCCACGTGTGTAGTAAATCGACTCATCAACCAATCACACAAACCAAACTGTACACTGTACACAAGGGTAAATCCGTAAATTCACACACCTTCATCACCCTCACTCTCTCTGCAGCCAAAGTCGTCTCTTTGTAAAGCTCGATTGACTCAAACCCCATCATTCTCACAAAACCACTCTCACAGGTCGTTAATGGCAGTCCCCGTAGATCACGTCACGAAGCAAACGCCGGCATCTTCAACTCTACGGTTCGCCTTTGGAAATGTCATCGCGTTCTTCATTCTTCTGTTGATCGGAGTGCTTGCTTTCTCGATCCGTCTTTTTTCGGTAAATTTAGTGGATCTAGACATCGGTTGATGCGTATGTGATGATCTGTTTGTGATTTGTGTAGACTGATTTGTTTTTATGTTTATTTGTTGCAGGTTATTAAGTATGAGAGTGTTATTCATGAATTCGATCCCTATTTCAATTACAGAGTCACTCAGGTTTCGGTTTTTTTTATGTTTTGTGAATTCTCTAAGCTTAATTTTTGTTTTGTGTTTTACGATTCGTTAATTTGGATGATTTACTGGGTTTGAGTATTCAGGATGCATTTTTGAATAACTGAATGGATGATTTTAGGGATGGTTTTTGTTCGTTTACTATTTCATAATTTAGGGCGGTACTTAACATATCTGGATTTTGACATTCTATTGTGGTAGTTATATTTTCAATTAAATAAGAATTTACGATCATACTCACTTGCAGAGACAACAACTTTAAAAAAGCATAGACAGATTTGGTTAGGAAATCCCAGGAGAAGCTAATTGTTGGTTTATTTCTCCTTAAAATAACAGAATCCTTTTATTCATGATCACACTAGCTGAATTTTGAAGACAAACGTGGCTTATAACATATTTATTATATGGAAAAATGAGAGTTAATGGTGGCATTCATGTAGTTGAGCTAATTTTGTTCGAGTGGGTTTCTCTTTCATCATGTTTCTCCATTCATACCCCTTGTAGCTAACCTCAACTCCTCCATCGTAAAGGTTTTCTATGATTTAAGAACAAACACTATGGATATGCGATTAAAAGCTTCTTCATTTGGTTTTGTATAAACCTTTGAATGTGACCTTGTTGTGATTTTTTAAGAAATTATGGTTCTGATGTTTCAACTTTCAATCTACATAATCCTGGAAGTTATGCTGAAATATTGTTATGTAACTAATGATCTGATTATTACAGTACTTGTATCCTCCACAAAAAGCAACTAAAAGTGGACTAATAAACACATATGAGCCCTGTCACACTGAACTATTTTCTTTAAGTGCATTTATTGACTTTCATAATTATCTTCCCCTTTTTAAATTTTCTTTTCATGCCTTTAGTGTTTGTGTATATGATATATGTTTTCTATCTATGCTTCATGTCTCTCTTTTGATTTCAGTTCCTTACAAAGAATGGGATATATGACTTCTGGAATTGGTTTGATGATCGTACCTGGTATGCGAATAGTTTTCTGTTTACTTTTACAACTGAGTTTATCACTCAATAAAGCAAACTTAACAAATATCTTTTACTTATTTAAGGTATCCTCTTGGACGAGTGATTGGTGGAACTGTTTACCCTGGGCTAACTTTGACAGCTGGAACCATATGGAAGTATGTATTTGAAATCAGTTTTGTTTTTAATTATCAATATTACGGTTAACTTAATAATAATTTATAAATTCAGGGTGCTTCAATCTTTGAATATTCCCCTTTCTGTGGAAACTGTGTGTGTCTTTACTGCGCCAGTATTCTCTGCGTTTGCTGCATGGGCTACATATCTGTTGACTAAGGTTTATTTTCTATATAAGTAGTTGACTACCAGTTTACCTTTCTGTTAAAGTAGTTGGTGCCAGATTTATTATTGGTGTAAAATAATACTAACAACCCTCAATCGTACGCTTTTTCTTATAGGAAGTTAAGGGTACAGGTGCTGGACTGACTGCTGCAGTTCTTCTTGCAATGGTAATTTTATAACCGGTACTTGTGATAGTTTATATGTTTTTGTATGAATTTAATGTGTGTTGCTTCATACTGTATTCTGTAAGCTACATGTTTACTGATTTTTATAAAAGTTTGAGACAATATTACCAAATTTATAGATGATTTCTAGATGTTTGATAATTTTCTGTTTTTGTTTGCCTATGCTTTCTAGATGATAATCTTGTTTCTTTCTAGCCCCAGTCTGTTTTTATTTTTATTTTATAAACAAATCAGATGTCAATGACATATTATTAGGGGATTCATTAATCTACCTCAATTAACTTGAAAAATCCTTTAATATTTAAGTGTTCCTAATCTCACATGTAGTTTGTTTAAATATAGCTATTAAAATTTGTAAAAACAAATTTTAACTGTAATCTGTGTTTTTGGCACCTTTACATGAAGCTAATCACTTTTTATTTTTTCATACTTTTCCTTGAAGTATGTTTATACAATACCTAAGTAAAACTTATAATCTGAATATTTTTATAACAATTTCGCTAATTTTTTTGTTTTTTTCAAACTCTTTCAGGTGCCATCATACATATCTAGATCAGTTGCTGGAAGCTACGACAATGAAGCCGTTGCTATCTTTGCTTTAATCTTTACCTTCTACCTCTACATCAAGGTTGCTTACTAGTACAAATTGTCAATTTCTCATTTGTTTCTGTTGCTTTAATACAATATGAAAACAACGATGATTAACTATTTCTTGGCATCTGTTATTATTTGCAGACTTTAAACACAGGATCTCTTTTCTATGCAACATTAAATTCCATCTCATACTTCTACATGGTAGGCTTAAAATTTCCCATTATTTAACTTGTTAACTGCTATGCTTTTCAATTGTCCTGTTTTTTTATTTATTTTTTATTTTTTCATATTATTATATTAGACTCATCTTCCGTTCAGGTCTGCTCTTGGGGAGGATACACTTTTATCATTAATCTCATACCGATGCATGTGCTTCTTTGCATCGTGACTGGTCGTTATTCATCGCGGTTATACATTGCGTATGCTCCACTTGTAAGTATACCATATTTTGATCATGAATCTATAAAGTAATAAAAAACAATTTTTTTCCCCAACTTTGCTGTTGTTTGTATGCAGATTGTATTGGGAACATTATTGGCAGCATTGGTGCCTGTTGTTGGTTTTAATGCAGTCATGACATCAGAACATTTTGCATCATTCTTGGTGAGTTAATTTTCTTTTTCTGATAAAAAAAAAGATTTTTTTTAGACCTTTAACATGGCTCCAGTCTGTTAACAACTCAAGGGCAAAAACTTTCATATAATGACAACATGCTCTTTCTTTATTCTAGATTGATATTGAGTTTACATGATATATAATTAATGATTTATACATGCTGTTGTGTGTGTTCACATTGTTCTGATATGAATGAAGTGTGCCTTGTGGCTGTATATTATATATCATCTATGGTCATATTATCCTTATTAATTTTTAAGTAATTACATACACCGTTTTTTTTTTAATTCTAATGAATTTATTGTAGGTTTTTATTGTTATCCATGTGGTGGCTCTTGCTTATTATATCAAAGGGATGCTCTCTCCAAAGATGTTCAAAGTTGCTGCTACACTTGTAATATCTGTTGGCATGTAAGCTTTAATCATATGAATATATTCACATAACTATAAAAATTTTAAACAAGAAAATTAAATTTCTTCATTTAAATATTTAGGTTAACAAGAAAACAATTTCTATTTTTTACAAAAAGGGATGTTATTCCACTTTTGTAAAATCATAATTCATAACCATTGGTTCCAAACTTTGAAACAAAAAACTTTCTCGTCTGTATATTTATATTATTTTTATATATATTTCAGGGTGGTATGCTTTGCTGTTGTAGCAGTACTTGTAGCAGTAGTTGCATCTAGTCCTACAAAGGGATGGAGTGGACGAAGTTTGAGTCTTCTTGATCCGTAGGTTTTTTTTCTCTTCATATTAGACGAAATTATATTATTATTATTATTAATAATATTATTATTATCAATACTATGTCAGAACTTATGCAAGCAAGTACATACCAATCATTGCAAGTGTTAGTGAACATCAACCCCCTACATGGCCTTCTTACTTTATGGATCTTAATGTTTTAGCATTCTTGGTCCCTGCTGGAATTATTGTAAGTTAATTATTTATGTTCATGTAAATTAAAGTTGACTTTCAATCTAATTCTTCTTTCTTAATTTAATTTATTGAAATTTGTCAGGCATGCTTTACACCACTATCTGATGCAAGCTCATTTGTCATCCTTTACTTAGTAATGTCGGTATATTTTTCTGGAGTCATGGTGAGTTTTTGCAACTTCGCATCTCATTTACTTCAAAAGGTATATATATATATATATATATATATATATTGATATTTTTATTATGCGAATGGCGTGACAGGTGCGGTTAATGCTTGTGCTTGCTCCTGCTGCATGTATAATGTCAGGAATTGCGCTTTCTGAAGCTTTTGATGTTTTGACAAGATCCATTAAATTCTACATAACTAACTTATCTGAGTCTCTCCAGATTGATGTAAGTATTTACTTAATGATATCTATGCACAATATCGATTACTTTTATATAGTAAATTATTTAGTTATTATTTTCTATGTTATTTATAATTTATAGTATTAAATTAATTATACTTATGGAAATAGACAGAATTAAGTTACTTATACTTGTACAGTTATTTAACAAAATAATTTATTTATAAAAATGTTGTTATTCATGTAATGGCATTATAAAAAAAGTCCTATAAAAATCTCAATGGGATTGTTTTAAACTGTTGTTCACTTTTTATGGTTTAAATTAACAAGCATCCAAGTTAATAACTTTTTATAAGAGTGTGAAATAAAAAAGTTATAATCCAACCCATAGAAATCTGGTGTCTTGGTTAGAGAATAAGGTTTTGGTGGAAACAATTAAACATTTTCATGATATGTAAAGTTTGTAGACTAAATATTCCAATTTTTTATATTGTCCAACAAGGCAGGGGATTCTGTACCTGGTAATAATGTTTCCCCACAAAATGAGGTGTTGAAAAACGAGAAAAAAGAAGAACGACCTTCTAAAAAAAATAAGAAAAAAGAAAAAGAGAATATCGAAAAGCCACCTGTCAAATCCAAACCAGAAAAACGCCCCTTGGTTTTGCCCGTTGAAGCATCCTTCTTTGCACTTTTCTTAACCGTCTTGTTAGGCGGCTTCTATGTGGTAACCATACTTTCTTAATTAATATATTCACAATATCACCCCTTTTATTTTAAATTTTTTTTAATTGTTTAAATTTTTGTTTTTGTAGGTTCACAGTGTTTGGGCTGCTGCAGAGGCATATTCAGCTCCTTCAATTGTGCTTACTTCTCATTCCCATGATGGACTTCATGTTTTTGATGATTTCAGAGAGGCGTACGCATGGTTAAGTCATAACACTGAAGTTGATGATAAAGTATGTTGAGGATATAAAACAAATCTATTATTTAATATTTTAATTCCATTACACTAATACATTTTATTCATCTAAATATTTAATACTTTCAGGTTGCATCATGGTGGGATTATGGTTATCAAACAACTGCAATGGCTAATCGTACAGTTATTGTTGACAATAACACATGGAACAACACACATATTGCAACTGTTGGTACTGCCATGTCATCACCCGAAAAGGCTGCGTGGGAAATTTTCACCTCCTTGGATGTCAAATACGTTCTTGTCGTGTTTGGAGGTTCGTTTTCTGCTTTTAGTAAACATGTTTTAAGGGTATAACTGGAATTTAATTTTTTATTTTTTTTACTTATGTCAGGTCTTGTTGGCTACCCAAGTGATGATATAAATAAATTTTTATGGATGGTGCGTATTGGAGGAGGTGTCTTCCCGCATATCAAGGAACCTGATTATTTGGTAAGTATTATTATTATTATTAATTAATTAATTAATTTATTTATTTATTTAAGCTGTTAATTACCACACACATCAATATGAACAAATGAATAATACAAATAAACCTAAAGTGAAATATTTCATTTATCTGTATCAAGCCCTTTTTTGATGTTTCACATGTAAGTTCAAATGTGTATTTTATTATTATTATTATTATTATTATTTTTTTAAGTTGGAGATATTTTACAATGTTTTGATGAAAGAACATTTGGTTGGAATTGGTATTTACTAAAAATGGGTAGGTGGCCAATAAACTTGTTTCCATAAATGGGTATGAATACGTAAAAATACTTGGATGACCTCAGCATACATTCTTTTATTATCAAGGTTATATTATTTGTAAATATTCTTTCTAGTTGTCATTTTCATGCTATAATCAAATCAAATGTGTAATCTAATCATGTTGAAATTATTGTTTTTTGCATATTCATTTGAAAGTCTTGTACTTTAATTCTTATTAATACTGGTATATGATTTATTGAATATTATTGTAACTTTTGTATAGAGAGATGGTCAATACAGAATTGACTCTCAGGCGACTCCAACCATGCTTAACAGTCTTATGTACAAACTATCCTATTTCAGGTATGTCGTTTTCAGCACTTTTAAAGCATAATATCATAATTAACCTTTCAAAACACAAAATGTCATTTTTATCTATTCTTTTGTAGGTTTGTGGAAACCGATGGTGGTAAAGGATACGATCGAGTAAGAAGAACCGAAATCGGAAAGAAACACTTTAAGTTAACTCATTTCGAGGAGGTAAGTTGAATCACACCTCAATAATCATCTTTCTTTTTAATATATATTGGTGCCTTAACTTTATTTAATTTTATTTTCTGCTCATTTTCGTTGTCCTTTCTTTCATTTATAATTTTAAATCAAAGTTAAAGTTACTAAAATGTAAACAATAATCCAAAGAATTGGTAGAAAGTAGTTGATAGTTACAGCTTGTAGTTTTGGTAGTTGGTTGCTAGAATTGGTGCATGTAATTAAATGGTAAAATCCAACTATAAATTATTCATTTAGAACATTCTTACGCGTATTTTATAGTTGTAACTCGTATGTAGGTATTTACAACCCACCATTGGATGGTCCGAATTTATAAATTAAAACCTCAAAGAAACAGGATTAGAGGGAAGACAAAGAAAAATAAATCGGTACAATATGTCTCAACTTTTTATTTATTTATTTATTTGAGTTTCTTTTACTGAGTATCGATTAATTGCAGAAAACAAGCTCCAGCACACCCAGAAGTGGAACAATGAAGAAAAATCCATGGCATTAGAACTTAATATTAGATGTGATACAGTTGTTATTTTTAGACAACCAGAGATTTTGTAGCGAATTATAATCGTGGGAGGATTTATTTAAACCACAGTTAAAAAAATGAGTTCATCAGACATCTTCATCTTGTTACCCTTTTTTTTCTTCCGAAAGATAATATAATTAAATGTTAAATAGAAAATATATCGGAAGCCTTCCCAGTTTATACCCGTTATGTTCCAGAATCCAGATAAATTGGTCGATAAAGCCTTGTGCTGGTTGGCACATAACAGGTATTAACTGTTAGCTTCTTTATCATTATTTATGAACATTATTTAAATGTTCACACATAATTAGCATGTCAAATAGATAACAAATAGATAACACTATTATTAGGTTATAAATCACGAGATTCTATGATAGAAATTATATAATTTTATAATATTCACAAAGTTTGAATTTTTTCACATTAAAACGTACGAAAGTAAAACATTCTTACATTTAACAAAATACAATTAAAAGAATCAATGTACTATGTGAAATTTATTATTAAAGTTTAAATATGGTAATACCAAAATTTGTATTTATATATATAATTTAGCTAATTAAAATAAATAATTTAAATTTTTTGAAAACATGTAAGAATGTAATTAATTACAATTTTTTCTTAGAAGAGATACATTTTTATAATTGAATTTAGTTGTAAAAAAATGAGATCGTTCCCTTAATCGATCCTGTCTTTTGTCTGTCGATTGACACTGCCATTTATTTGGGCCAACACCCTGACCCAAATTCTATATTGGGCCTGGTTTCCTGATCTGGTCCTTTTTCCAGCCCAATGCTCTGATATTGGCTTCAGTCTCCTGATCCGGCCCTGTTGAGTGTCGACCAGTTGGTTTACATGCCAATTCGAGCCAGAAACGTATGTTTTGATTATGATGTTATGTCAACTGTCAAGGGAAAGATTAACTAGAATTAATAGTATCGTTTCTATAGTTTGCAGGTTCGTCACAAAGCTAATAGAAAAAGTAGGGTGCTTTTATGAAGAAAAATAATAATATATTTGCTTTTCAATCCTATGTTTAACATTTCATTAGTGTGTTTGCATATTTATAATCACAAACTTCATAGTCACCATCAACAATCTCTAAGGCCTAAGTTACTATTTTCTATTGACAACAAATTTGTTAAAATAATACAAATTCTTTCAATTTAATAATATTTGTATTAACTTGTTTATTTGTATTTTTTATGTTTTCTATGTTCAGTTTGTATCATTAGAGAAATTGATGGGCTGAAAGGAAAGCATACATATTTTGAAGGACAAAAGCTGTATATGGAGCATACTTGAAGCGGTATATAAACCTCTAAGACTTAGGGTTTAATTAAATCAAGATCAGAGAACTCTTCAAAAGAACGCACACATTGAAGTCTCATCTTCTACATCTTCAATACGAGTCAAAATTGATATCGTCTCTTCGAGTCCACATTCACATGAGTCTGTATTCAAGTTTATAGTCTCTGTTGTCTTTGTTCTTGATTCATCATGTTCATGAATCAGAGTATTATTTTGTATGTAGATTTTAAGTCTAAGAATCTTGTTCTAGTATAGATTGAATATGTATTTCATGTCTTAGGGTTTTGAGTCGTCGTTGTAGATTGAATTGTTGTATTTTGCTTATCGAGTTGTAATCATAATCACATATTTATATATTGAATCTGTAGGTTGCCTACCATTTTGACAAAATTACATATATATACACATTTGTTTTTTTTAATTTGAGGCCTTAGAAAGTGAAGGTCCAACACGCTTTGTTTTGTTTTTCTTTTTTATTTTATTTTATAAAACTTGTATTAAATGAAAAGAATTTAAAAAGTAATTTTTTTTAAATATACTTTTTGTTTTCGCCACCTATTAATATACATGCTACGAGGAATAACTGGGTTGTTATATATGTTTTCTTTTCAACAGTAATATGTTTTTAAAAAGTAATATACAATTGTTTTTATGTCTTTCTTCTAACCACTAGTTTCTCTTAGAAATAACTTTTTAAGCCGGTATACATATTATCCTATACATACTTCAATCATTTTCACAACCATCTTATCTTCTTCCTACTCTATTATTTCTCATCTTACTCATACAATACCATGGATCCAAGAGCCATGTTTTTGTTCCTTAACTATTAAATGAGGGCAACAATGAACAGAAGCCAACCTGATCATATGCATTCTCACAATTTCTAGTTTATTTAGTTATATAACTTTATATTTTAATCTAAGGTAAGTTTATTTATTTTAATTTAATTATTTATTTTTTTAGTTATGTAAATCATTTAAAAAGAATATATTTTTACAATAACATAATAAAGTTAATATTGTTCCATGTGAGAAACATGGGTATGATAAAATGAGTTTATGAGAAGAACAAATAGAAAATTGATGTCATATTTGTATTCGAAAAAAGTGATTACTAACATATATAGCATGGACGGTGTTAAGAGAAAACTTCATGGTTTAGTTTTCTTTCTAAGTATCTCTTTGGGTCATGCATTTCGTGAGTAATAATTAAGAATACATCTTTTACTATAGAAATTTTCATTAAAAGGATAATTAAGGTTTAAATACTACTTAACTTTGACTTCCATGTTGGTGGTCTATAACTAAACCAAAAAATACAATACAATATAATTGTTGCACTAAAAGGCAACATACTTACCCTTTTTATATTATATACAGATAGTTGTTGCATTGAAGGTAACACACTTCCATTGTATTAACAATTTTCATAACATAATGACATATCTTTACATTATACTAAACGTAACTTTCATAAAGCAAACGTAACTTTCTTAAAGCAAAAACGAAATTAAATACGATAATATATAAAAATATACGATAATATATAAAAATAAACTTAAAAAATATCACATACGTTCTAATGCGTTTAATCTTTTAAAATAATTGCATCTATATAGCTTATTTAGGGGATTGAAATTCCCGTATCAACCAACATATTGATTTGTATGGAGTTTCTGGGTATATCAGCCATGCGGTGTCAAAATCAATATAGACGGTTAATATCTTGTCTCAGTAAGGCTCACTTGGGTATTGTGAAAGTTTTAAACACGAAGTAGTCAAAACCCGGATTACAGGAGAAAACATAACCGGATGCTATGATCTGTTTGGAAGCAACCGATCGTAGGGTTCAAATCAGTTTTGATACATACACACACGAAGAAATTTAGTTACAGTTACGACTACTGAAATTGATATACTAGTTAGTGGTGTGGTTAGGTTATTATGGTATACAAAAACTAGATTGTATTATTATTTCTTAAATTAGTGTTTGCTCATACATGATACATTCAAGTGTGGGTCTTATGCAGGATATTTGGAGCTTTCATTATGATTCTACATGTCGTATTTTTGTCGATTGTGTTTATTATTTTCAAACCAATATTGGTGGCATTTCCACATCACAAAATGTCATATGACACAGCTGGATTTTAAACATTAATAAAAACTCAATAAAACAAACTTGTCATCATTCATTTACAAGTATTATATTATATTTATAAAATGTATACGTTTGATAAGTATCTTTTTAAAAGTTTATTAAAAGAACAATGTAGGGTCGCATTTTGTGTATGATTTTGTTACAATGATTATATATATACTGTTTCCTACATCATACTGTTGACAATTTATTTTGCACGGATCGTAGCTTGGGAAACGAAATTCGATGGGAAAATAATCGAGTGACGTTTTTGTCTTTTGGCTCTTCTTAAATCATTGATGTACGTATTTGTTTTTATATCAAATTTATAATCATATTTTGACAAGTTTTTTCTCCACCAATTTGATCATGTAACATTGCATTCGCAAGAATTTAAGCAAGGATCACTTTTGTTAGTAGGCAAATACAATTTTAAAATATTGTAAAAAATATATATCCATTTTGCAAATGATTCTAAAATGATTTTGAAAAATGTAATAAGTAACGACATCAAGAGATTAAAAACTTTCAATACTAACCACTAGTAAAAAATACCAACCAAGTAAAAAATACCAACCACGTAAAAATAATTTGGGTAAAAAATACAGACCAACTAAAAAATACCAACCACGTAAAAAAAAATCAAAACTTATATCAATACTATACTTAAATTAAAGGTAATAAATATGACGGACTATAGTAATAAAATACATACTGAATGTGTAAAAATATGTTATGTTGTTATGAAAAAACGGACTGGTGCATAAAACTTATCAATCACAAATAAAAAGTTGCTGAAAAAAGAAAGGACCAAATGGTAAAAAATACGGACTGAAGCTTTCAAAATATGAACTACAGTTATAAAAATACGAGCTGGTATCATTTGGGTAAAAAATACAGACCAAGTAAAAAATACCAACCACGTAAAAAAAATAAAACTCTGTTAGATCTAGAAAAAGAATGATACTTTCCAATACTACTATTTGTAATTGTATTTCTATTTTGCATATTTGTAAATTGCTCAAATATAGTAATATATGAAATGCCTAAATTCCTTTAAATATTATGAACTGCCTTAATAATGATCTTTGTAACAGGTTCTATCACAGGTACAAAGTTCTCCAAACCTTGGACACAAAAGATCTTTGAGGATTGGATGGAAGCTTGTACCAGTTTGATGAATAGTAATGATCTTCTCTCCTAGAGTTGCTTCAACAGTTT
>WOUH02000002.1:10600114-10618664 GCA_009936405.2 Stevia rebaudiana | reverse complement strand
CTATGGACTCACCAGCGAAAGCTGAGTTTTTCAATGAATGTAATCTCAGGTGTCTAAAACATGGAAAGAAGGGACAAGGATCTAGGGCTATCTATTTGTTTAATACTGTTGTAATATATTGAATAACGTTGTAATGTAAACACTTGCTTCCGCTATCGATGTAATAAACACTCTGATGTTGTGATTGTAATGAAACGTTTGTTTGGTATAATTGGTGTTGCGCATTATAGACCGGTTGACTCGATCCTGCTATTGTACTGACCCGGTTCGTAACACTGACCGCTGCCTGGACCGGTCGGAGACGGGGGCCGGGGAGCGGGGTGTTACAACATCATATGGTAATTCCTAGAAGCATTTCCCAATATAACATTACCGATTGATTCATTTGTGTCTTCGTATGCCATGTTCTAGTATAACATTACATAAGAGAATACCAATTAAAAGTAAACATAAACATGAATATTCAAATTAAACTCTAAAATACCACCATCCTTACCTCCAACATTTCAAAACTATCGTACTGGATAGAGTTTTGTTGGATAAAAATCAAAACAATTTAAATTAACTCAAAACAAGCAACAAAAGAATTATCTGATTAGATATTTAAATGAACATTAACCAATAGAAATAAACATACACAAATGTTTTTAAATAAATAGACATAACATAACACATAATTTCACAATACAACACATGAATGAAACACGTGCTTCTATTCATTTATTCAATTAAACGTGAAAAAATATTTGTGGTTATTGTCTTTTGTTTATTACAGAAAGGAACATTATAAAGTTTATATCGATCACCTCACAAATAGTTCTCTGATTCTTCTGTTTGAGTTATGCATATTTTAGCAACTTGTTTGCTTATCATCTTTTTCAATTAACAAATTTTACTCTATATATTTTAGCTCGAGATTAAAATAAACAAATTGACGATTAGAACCGATTTAAAAAAATATTTACATGACAACAGTTTTGTTGCATCAAATCATCATGGTACAAATCACAAACTTATCTTGGCTTAAACTGAAAAACCCTATTATACCAAATTGAGTGCAAAATCATATGAAATAAATCATACTTAACACCCTTAACATTCCACAAAAAATGTCTTTGAACTTTCTTCACTCCATACTGCAATTTCATATACTTTTCATCACTAATCCCTTCAAGTATATTCTTCAACTCCGGTATATCTTTCTCCGCTACAACAACCGAAAACGAATCCCAATTCAACACCTCGAAAAACGGAGGGACGAAATTGTCCGAAATGATTACAGGCACACACTCGTAAAATATCGCCTCGACGACCCGCGGACTATTCACTTCGTACCCTTTCGGGCATATGCAAAACTTGCTACTTTTCATATACGCGATGTAATTCATTTTACTAGCGACACCGGGTGGCATCGGGCCGAGAATCTTAATATCGGAATCTTTGTTCCAATGTTCGAGTAGGATTTTACGTAAATACCCGTGTATGTTTCCTGCGTAAAAGGCGAGGATGTTTCGGTCGGAAGCGGGTTTTCCACCAAGGTCACGGAGCGGGTTTCGGGCAGACCGGACGTAACATTCGGGCAGGGAAACGTCGCGCCCGATTTTGAACCCGGTTGTGACATCAGCGTTGCAAAGTGCTTTCATGCAGTGTTCCATATGGTGCCTTGTTTCATACGGAGCCTGCAATGCATAAAACCATCGACCCGTTACTTAAAATGGGTCGAGTTGAGTCATGATTTCATCTTTAACGGGTCGACTTAAAAATAGTGAAATTGGGTTGAAAGTTGCCTTAAACTATTAAATTTTGTGAATTAGATTACATATAAAAAGTTCAGTTTCTTTTTGATAAAAACAAATTCGGGTCAACCCGTTTCAACATGTTATCTAATACGCTCGACCCAACCCAACCCGACCTGACCCACCCATTTTATGTAAACAAACTTACCCAATCATGGCAAGCAACAAGAAAATGATCAGCTCCACCGGTTCGATTCCAAAACGGGTATTTAGACGCGATTTTCTCCGCATAGATCTTCAAAAATTGTCGTAAATTTGTCCGATTGTGAGAATTACGAACGTATAACGTGTGTTCTAACATTCGTGCACTAAATGGCATATAAAACAAGTGAGCTTTTCGCGGATCTTTAACTACAAACCGTTTGTTACTCTCCATCAGCTTCATAAACCATCCCTCAGAAGCGTATAATCCTTTAAGTATCGGTTGATGAAATATCGGTTTTTCTCCATCTTTGTATACATACACTTTTAGCGTACGTTCCATAAGTTCATAACTCCTAATGTACAAGTTTACACATTAGAGTGTTACATGTTACAATTTTGTTGATGTCACAATAGTTTATTTAACTTAGTGTAAAGTTGGATTAGGATTAACCTTTTGAACATTGATACGTTACGAAAAACTGGAGCATAAAGTTCTTGATCGGTTATTCGGGAGGGCGCATTGGTAATTTGTACTTTCGAAGCATGAATATCTTTGTCGCGTGGAGAAGACCATCTTGGCCTCTACAATGAAATGCAATACAAAGACGGTTAAAATAACGAATTTTCTTTTGCATTTTTCTGGTAACTGTGAGAATCTGATACCGGAAAACTTAAAGTAAAAAACCAGTGGAAACTGGATTGAAACTTTGAACGTTATTCTTTTTATTTTGATATCAACTATGGCTTATTTAAAATAAAATAAAAAAGATGAACATGATGTTTGAAAAGTAAATAACACAATCTTTATATAAATTTGTAAAATAGGTTCAAGAAATTTTTACCATAGCTCGAGAAGACTTGCGATTACGTGCTAACAAACGGTTCATTTGGTCAATGTACGTAACCGATTTTGGTGGCATCAAACACCTCATTTTCTTTACACCATCACTTTGAAATAACGCATACTTCTCATTAATTGGAAGAATTTGAGCTTGTAATCCATTCACAGACTTATTGACAACGGGTTCAATGAACGAAATTACATTATTAACCTCTACAATCTTCGGTTTTACTTCTTGATTAGATGTATTACTTAGGTTTACTGAGGGTAGTTCGTGTCTTGTTTCATCATCTTCCTCCAGAAAAATATCACCAACATCTCTTTCTTCGACAAATTCAACACTTTGTTCTTGAAATTCATCTTCTAAAGTATCGGAATTTGACATTTGAGTGAAATGCAGGGAGCTATGGTGATTGGTTAAAAGAGATTGAAGAACAGTTCCGTAAGGAAGCATGAGTGTTTGACAGAATAAGTGTATTGTAGTTACTAAAATCACTATCAAAATCCATCCTCTTTTCTCAATTCGATGAACAATTTGGAATTGAATTGGGTATTTTTTCATACTGGCTAATAACTTCAATTATTTAACTTAAATTCATCATTCCGTCTGTCCTGTTCACAGATTATCAAAAAATCGGTGAAATTCAGTGATAATTTGAGTGGGTTACGGGATCAAAGATAAAGCAAAAATGCGAAATAATTAAACCCAGAGAGCTGAAACTTGAAATCGATACTTAAAAAGGAATTATACTAATTTTACTCAAATTTGATCAAGCAATCCATCAACATACACATAGATACATAAAATACAGACACTAATTGCATTGTGATGATTTATATATACAGAAAGGTAGAGGATCATACCAAGCAAGTGAACTTGAAGTGAGTTAATTTAAGATCAAAACCCTAGAAAGTAGAAAACTTTGAGCTGAAAGATTCTTGTTGGAAAGATAATGAGTGTGCAGTGGAAAATGTTAAAATTAATCGCACGGGACCCAATGCATATTTAGAAACAAGAGCAATAATGATTTGGTCATTGAATTACTCCATTTTTAAACAAAAACATGTCAATTTCACTTCCACTTTTATGCTATCCTGTTATGCTATATGTAATTACACTAACATGAAATTAGCTTGATAAGTGTTACGTTCATCTTTTATGTATTGAAGTAGAAGGTCAAGATTTAAATCCGGACATGATGATTAATTAATTGGTTTAACAAAAAGCAGTGTACCATTTACGATTCTAAAAAATGGCACGTATGTGTTATAGAAGCAGAGTAGTAATAGTGATGTCAATTGAGTTAAAGAAAGTATCCAAGTGCAGTGGTTAAGTGAACTATACTAAGTGATAAACTCTCTTCAATTTTGGTGAAATAACAAAACTCACCTCTCAACTTTCTGAAATATCACTTTGACCTCTTTCTAAAATTCATGTTTGCCTCTATAATATATATAATTTGATTTTGCTCAACATATTTTGTTTCTTAATTAGTTTTCTTAACGTTCTGGTATAGGTTTTGTTAAAAACGAAATTGTTTTATAAATTTGGTCTTTTTAAGGTATTATACGTGGGTTATATCAGCTTGTGGTAAAGTCCTTGTAATGTGAAGAATGAGACCACAATGATCGAAGAACATCGGTCACATTATTTAATTGTTTTTTATCTATGTTTTGATTTCCAAATTCGTGGTAACTTTCTACGTTTCCTTTATTTACTTAACCACGTTTCTTTTGTTCTTAGCACGTTAATGTCACCATTTCAACTGTTTAAGGTCCACTTCTCGTCGCAAAGACCATGCATAATTTTCTCGTTTCTTATCAAAGTTTGGGGTTTGATCCTGCTATGTTTTGTTCCTTTCTTCTAAAGATGTGCTCGCTAATACAAGTACTAGTGATAAAAACAATAATAGCTAGTAATGCTTTAAAATTTTAACCGAAATGATTTCAATATTCAATATCAACAAGACAATTTCCTTTATTTAAAGTAGTCCCTCATTTAGTTCATCTTCAGGTTCACAATATGATTTCCATAACCAGTGTTTTCTCCATAGCAAATGTGTCTCTTCAATTGGAACTTGTTTGGTTTCTGGTAACAAGAAGTAGATGAAGCAACTCATGATCACAATCAATCCAGCAAACAACAAGAAAATGCCGTATCTTAGATAACATAGTGAAACGAGGAAGCATTGTGCAACCAAAGCCGTAAAGAACATGTTCACACAAACAACGATACTTTGACCGGCCGATCTTGTTTCTAACGGGAACAATTCACTTGGAACTAACCAACCTAACGGGCCCCATGATCGCCCATAAGCCAAAACAAAAATGCATATCATGATCACAAGAAAAATCCCAATTCCTTTTGGTAGTTCAACACCTTGTCCAAATTTGAGAGCTAACGTTACAGCTACAGCTACCTGAAATCAAGAACAAAATTATTATTTTTAGTAGCATAACTTGTGACACATCAGTACATCACTCCATCGTATGATTGAAAACACAAAAAGATATATATTTATACATATTTTTTTTTGCTATTATGTTGGTTATAGAGTGATATGAAAAGCAAGACATTGTCGAGAATCTAAAACTTGAAACACGATCATGCTATGATGCAAACTAGCGTTTTACCACAATAGGCCCAATCAATACAAATGCTCCAAAAAGCCCAAGTGATGCGACAGGCCCATTCGGTGCGAAGGATTTCACACAACCAAGCCCAAGAGAGATACTAAGATACTGGAGTTAGTCAAGACTCACGTAATCATTTTCTTTGTTTTTAGCATTTATTTCCGAGATAGTTATTTTTGCATTATTTCAACGATCTTGTTATTGGGTTAGTAGCAGTCTATTAAATTTCATATAGGACAAAAAGAAACAAAGTGACCAGAAAGAGTCAACCGGAGTTTTTGTCTTTATGATTTGAATAAACATGCAGTTTCAGTCTACGTTTAATAGTTTTCACCACCTAAGGTTTTATTTCTTAGCATTTTTCGTCCCTAAGTCTATTTTCCGTCCACACTTCTGTCAGAATCCCCAGCGTGTCCCTCACATGAGTGACATTTTGGTCAATGTTGTGTGTTTTTACTCATCAGAACACCCAAATAAGTAAGCAGAAGTGTAGACGGAAAACAGACTTAAGGATGAAAACTGCTAAGAAACAAAATCTCAGGGATGGAAATCGTTAAGGGCGGATTGAAACTACATGTCTACACAAATCTCAAGGACAAAAACTAATGCTTACTCGACCAGAAATTCAAGAAAATGACCAAGAATGTGTTTCTTGTAAAAGATTGCCCTTACCCACTAACAAAAACACAAAAAGACACAACCTTTAATAATATGTTGGTTCTGTAACGGAGTACGTTACAACATTCAATGCATGCCGTTTAAATAAAACAAACAAATAAATAAATAAATAAATAAATAAAATGTTGGTTCAAGAGTAGAATTCCTTACCATGCATATGATCATTTCGATACCAGCCTCCAAGAAAAATGCTCTTCTACCAAATTTATCAACAAACGCCATTGAAATCAATGTAGCAACAATAGGAATAACACTAGTGATTGTTGATGACCATAAAGATGCACTAGAACCAAACCCTAAACTCTGAAAGATCACAGGTGCATAAAACAAAATCGAATTATTACCGGTAAGTTGTTGAAACGCAGGAATACACAAACCTCCGACGATCAATTGCGGTCGGTTTTTCCTCTTTAAAAGGTTTCTAAACGGATGTTTTACGGCTTTTGCAGCTTCACTTGCTTCAACAAGATCTTGAAATTCAGCTTCAATGTTGTTTGTACCTCTAACTTGTTCCAAAACTCTTCTTGCTTCATCTAATTTTCCTTGTTCGACTAAACTGTTTGGTGTTTCGGGTAGAAATAATCCGCCAATAAACATTAATGTAGCCGGAAGTGTTGCTAATCCGAGTGATAATCTCCATCCCCATGTGTGTTTCTCGGTTGCATTGTTTATAAAATTGGCTATAAATACACCTAAACAAGTTGTTAACTGAAACAATTGGTTAATTGTACCTCTGATCTTTGCCGGTGCCATTTCGGATAGATAAAGAGGAACCGCCTGATATATACATCGTTACACTAAAGTCAACAACTTTTTATTTGGTGTTATATATGTAAATTCTTTCGTATAAAGATTTTCAAAAAAATAGTAACGTAAATAGATAATGTATGAATCATGGTTACTATTTAATGTTATTTAGTGATTTGATTGCAGTTGAATAAAAGAACCTTTGTTATTATTTAGTGATTTTTCTATCTATTATGACTTTTTTACTTTAAGTTAATTAAAAAAAAAAGTAATCACTAAATAGTAGATATAGCCTATATAATTCATGTATCACTTATTTTAGATAGGTTAACATTCATACAAAATTAACAATTTTTCAATGAATGTGATGTTATATAAGAGAATACAAATAAGGGACTTTTATGAAGCAACTAGAAACCTTGGTTAGTCTTACAAGAACTACTTATATATATATATATATTCTTTGATCTTTAAGAGTTAGATAATGAACACTTTTAATAATCAATTTCAGATATGTTAGACATTTAGTGGAATTGTATTAATTTGCTTTGAATATGTGAATCCTAATATTCATCAAACAAGCTGAGAGGTTCAGAGTGTATGCTTGTTGGAGTTTGTTATTGTTTTTAGAGTCGACATAATGAAGGTCCAGTGGCAGTAGCCTCTAGCGAGGTCCAAGGGCATAGCCCATGACTACGTGAAAATAAAAAAAATACGAACCTATGTGTTTGATGAAAAGTTCGATAGAAATTTAGATTTTCTAAAATTTCACGTGTCTAATTAGGTGTTAAAATGGGCGCAATTCTAAAGTTATATGAATGTTTGGTTTTTAATTGCGAAAAGGCAGTTTCTAGCCCCTGAAAACTTTGGAATGCAAATTCATTGTTCGGTCAATCACCTGTTCATATTTCACCATAAAAAGTTGTTAGGTAGCCTCTTAATGGTTAACATGTAGCATTTTAATGATCATTAAGTCTTAAGAGGCTACCAAACAGCTCATAGTTGTTTACTGTCTCAACTTCCAGTCATATCCCAATAATTAATTTGTGTGAATTATTTTGATATGAAGGTGCTATACATGATTTTCATATTGTCCAAGCGTTTAAAATGTATGACAACTTCCCATCAAAAAACTTACTTGGTTCCCAAATCCGATTCCGACACCAAGAAAGCACCGACCAATGATAAGCATGGCGATGTTTTGAGCGCCGGCGTTGATGACACCTCCGGTGAAGAAGCTGACGGCACCCCAAAGAATACTAATTCTCCGACCATTATTCCGAGTGATATGGGATGCTAAAAAGGTGGAAACGAGAGCCGCAAAATAGAGTGAGGAGGTGAAAAGTGTGAGTATTTGACTATCATATTTGCAATAATCGGTTTCTTT
The DNA here is from genome assembly GCA_009936405.2 of Stevia rebaudiana. Lineage (NCBI taxonomy): Eukaryota > Viridiplantae > Streptophyta > Magnoliopsida > Asterales > Asteraceae > Stevia > Stevia rebaudiana. The sequence continues at coordinate 10,610,437 of WOUH02000002.1, read as the reverse complement.
CAAATGTTCTTGTTTTCTTCTGTAAACTTCTGGGAAGAATTCCTTCAAGAAATAGTCCATAGATGTTACACCACCTGTTGTTCATCGATTCGTTAATCAAGTGTTTGACTTTTTTAGAGTCAACTATGTAACAGCCTTTTAACTTTAAAGTCAAAACCAAATTTATAGATTCGATTACATTTACACATGTGCCGTTCTAAAAAAAAGTTAAATAATAATTAGCGGCTCGATTCAATATATTGGTTAAAAACCGGTCAAACAAGGTCGTAAAAACCTATAATTGGATTTCTAAATATGCTCTTGAAGAAGTTGTTACCAGTGGCGGAGCTTGATAAGTTTGTCATAAGTGGCCATGAACATATATGTAGAATTTTAAGGGATTTCATGAGTGAGCGGCATATATATATATATATATATATATATATATAATTTTGGTCGAAATTGCGAAATTTACATTACGGGCGAAAAAATCAGCAGCCGCCCGGGCAACCACTGGCCCTAACTATGTTGCGCCTCTGGTTGTTACTTATTTAGGACGGTACAATCTTATAGGAATGTAGTTTATAAATTGTAAGTCCTTGAATCGATCGAGTTGTTCCAAAGTAAATCTTTGGCACACACTTAAATCTTTCGACACACAATTTTATTGATAATTAAACATCGAAAAAGTGTTGGCTCATGGTTACGGTCATAGTCACACATAATAGCCATTACACCCAGCCTAATGATAAAGCGTTGTAATATCTAACTAAGTGTTCGTGGATGCAAATCTTGCTAGATCCAATTTGTATTGATTTAATCTTTAAAAATCTAGGTGTCGTCATTAGAAGAATAAATAAAGTGATAGAAAGACTAACCCGAGATACCAAGATCGTATCCAAACAAAGATCCACCAAGAGCAGCAACGATGCAAGCGAAAATGAAGTAGGAGGTGATCCTATGCTCATATAGCTCCGCCCTAGCACCGCCCTTGTCGGCCTCCATTCCGCCACCGGCCATTGCAGTCTCCCTGAAATGGTCAAGTTCGGAGAAATGAAAACTTAAAGATCTTAATTTGCAGTGGGTCTACATAAATTATTAGAATTATGTATGGAATTCAATTGTGTGGTTAGATTATAAGTATGACTTCAAATCAGTGACATCCACATTCCACAAGTAGAATTACACAAATGGTATCTCAAGTATTAATCAAGTTACAATTATGGTCACTTCATTTTAAAATACTACATTTTTAGTCCTATTTTAAATAATAACACATTCACAAATTCGAACTTGAGATACCCCCCCAAGCAATCTCTCTCTCTATTATCGATATTTATTTTGTTTGTTATATAAGAAAAACATTTGTGTTCTTAGCATCAGATTGTCAAGTGTTTAGATTGTTTCCAAGTGCTTTGAGGTTGTGCTTATGATTTTGTTAGGCTAAAACTTCCAACTATTAAGAATTCGGAATGTTTAACCACGGTGTGGTTGCGTCGAAAGTTGCTTTAGATGTGTATGATAGATGAAAAGTTACATGAACTTAGTCGTGAGTTAAAGAATGTATCACTTTTATATCAAAGTTTTCGCGATCACAGTAAAAAGGAAAGTAAACATGTAACAAGCTATGTCGCAACCTTATTTTCAACCTCAACAATCTTCACACTTTCTTTAGTAAAATTTTCACATATTCGTTTGCTTGTTTTCTCTATTTAGTTTTCATGAGTGCCAACAAATTAAAAAAAAATCAATTTGAAAGGGATAAATTTTTCAAACATTATTAAACATAAACATAACTTAAAGCAAATGTATGATGTATCAAACATTAGTTGAAATCCATTTATACTGTAACAAAAATCAAACAAGATATGCAATCCGGTTAAATGGAACTTGTAATCCTGTTCAATCAAATTCCAGTTAACCAAATGCTTTAAAGTTTAAACGCACCTTAAAAAGTTCAAACGCAGAATAAAAGAAAATCAAAACCTATAAAAACAATGAAAAACTTTTAAACCAATTAAACAGGTTTCATTCCCGTTTTTTCAGATACGTCTTCAGGTTCACAATACGACTTCCATAACCAATGTTTTCTCCACAGCAAATGAATTTCTTCAATCGGAACTTGTTTTGTTTCCGGTAACAAGAAGTAGATGAAGCAACTCATGATCACAATCAATCCGGCAAACAACAAGAAAATACCGTAACGTAGATGACATAATGACACGAGGAAACATTGAGCAACTAACGCCGTAAAGAACATGTTGACACAAACGACGATACTTTGACCAGCTGATCGTGTTTCTAACGGGAATAATTCACTTGGAACTAACCAACCTAACGGGCCCCACGATCGACCGTAAGCCAACACGAAGATGCAAATCATGATTACAAGAAAGATTCCGATTCCTTTTGGTAGTTCAACACCTTGTCCGAATTTGAGAGCTAACGTTACAGCCACACACACCTGAAAATCAAGAAAATGTTCAAGATATCCAAGAATTGGTATTTGAAAACATGGAAAGATTCGATTTTTGCTGTTTTGTTGGTTCTAGCGTGACATGAAAATCAAGAAAATGTTCAAGATTTCCAAGAATTGGTATTTGAAAACATGAAAAGATTCGATTTTTGCTGTTTTGTTGGTTCTAGCGTGACATGAAAATCAAGAAAATGTTCAAGATTTTCAGGAACTGGTATATGAAAACATGAAAAGATTCGATTTTTGCTGTTATGTTGGTTCTATAGTGACATGAAAATCATGAAAATGTTCAAGATTTTAAGGAACTGGTATATGAAAACATGAAAAGATTCCATTTTTGCTGTTATGTTGGTTCTATAGTGACATGAAAATAAAAAAAATGTTCAAGATTTTGATGACTTGGTATTTGAAAACTTGAAAAAATTCGATTTTTGCGGTTATGTTGGTTCAAGAGTGACCTGTAAATCAAAAAAATGTTCAAGATTTTAAGGAATTGGTATTTGAAACATGAAAAGATTCAATTTTTACTGTTATGTTGGTTCAAGAGTGACATGAAAATCAATAAATGTTCAAGATTTTCAAGAATTGCTATCTGAAAACACAGAAAAGATACATTTTTTGCTATTATGTTGGTTCTAGAGTGACCTGAAAATCAAGAAAATATTAAATATTTTCAGGAATTGCTATTTGTAAACACAAAAAGATGCATGTTTTGCTATAATTCCCTATAAATCAAGAAATGTTATAAAAAGAGGACAACTTTTTTCTATTAAGGTGGTTCTAGTGTGAGCTAAAATCAAGAAAATAATCAGAGAACATATAATAACTTGTAACAAATCAACCCAAATCAGTGACAACTTTTATATTGGATTAAAAGATTAATATTAATATTAATTACCATGCATATGATCATTTCAGTGCCAGCTTCCAAGAAAAAGAATCTTCTACCAGCTCTATCAACAAACGCCATTGAAATAAAAGTAGCAAGAACAAGAGTACCACTAGTAATTGTTGATGACCACAACGAAGCACCAGATCCAAACCCTAAACTCTGAAAGATCACAGGCGCGTAAAACAAAACCGAATTCATACCCGTAAGTTGTTGAAACGCGGGTATACCCAAAGCTCCAATGATCAATTGCGGTCGATTTTTCCTCTTTAAAAGGTTTCTAAACGGATGTTTTATAGCTTTTGCAGCTTCACTTGCTTCAATAAGATCTTGAAATTCGGCTTCGATGTTCTTCGTACCTCTAACTTTTTCAAGAACTTTTCTTCCTTCATCTAATCTTCCTTGTTCGACTAAACTGTTTGGTGTTTCGGGTAGAAATAATCCGCCAATAAACATTAATGATGCTGGAACTGTTGCTAATCCGAGTGATAATCTCCATCCCCATTTGTGTTTTTCAGTCGCGTTGTTGATGAAATTTGCTATAAAGATACCTAAACATGTTGTTAATTGAAACAATTGGTTTACTGTACCTCGGATCTTTGCGGGTGCCATTTCTGATAGATAAAGAGGAACCGCCTGCAATGATCAAGAAACCAGATAAAGCTTTCATCTTTAAGGTTTAATCGGTTAACAGTTTTGTAAAAAGTTCACAATTTTTAAAAATTACTTACTTGGTTCCCGAATCCGATTCCGACACCGAGAAAGCACCGACCAATGATGAGCATAGCGATGTTTTGAGCTCCGGCGTTAACGACACCTCCGACGAAGAAGCTGACGGCGCCGAAGAGAATACTGGCTCTCCGGCCACGATTCCGGGTAACATGTGACGCTAAAAACGTAGAAACGAGTGCGGCAAAATAAAGCGACGATGTGAAAAGTGTGAGAATTTGGTTGTCGTATTTGCAATAATCGGTTTCTTTGAGATGTGCTTGTTTTCTTCTGTAAACTTTCGGGAAGAATTCTTTTAAGAAATAGTCCATCGATGTTACTCCACCTGCAAATCATGAATGGAAGTATTTTGACTTTATAAGAGTCAATTTTGTAGTGGTCTTTTGACTTTAAAGTCAAAATCAAGTTTATAAAATAGTTTTTTTTTTTTTTTTTTTTTTTTTTTTTTTTTTTTTTTTTTTACAATTAAAGTTATTAAACAACCAATCGGGATTTTTGATTCACCGAGGCCATTTTTCTTAATCCTTTTTTCAGTTTATTTTTCTAATTCTTTCTTAATGCTAATTGCTAAAGCTTCATTGAATGCAATTCTCTTATTGATTTTTATTCAAATATTTTAAGAACAATACATATTAACTGTAAAAAGAATGCAATAAATCAAGGTTCAACTCAAAAGTTTAATTAAATAGTAAATAGCTACAAACCAAAGTTTGATAAATAGTTTTGAAAGAACACACCACTTTGCTAAATACTTTCTCTACTTAGTTAACAATATTGTATTGTAGTATTCTTAACGTTGTAAACAAACCGAACCGAACGAACACTTGTTCGTTTGTTAAGAATTTAGCTTGTTCACGAACACAAACGGAACGATAATCCTTTTCTTGTTCGTTCATTAAAGAATTCACTTTGGTTACGAACGCAAACAAACATATTATTTAAGAAATAAAATTTAACATTCTTAATATAAAGCATTAGATATAATCATAATACATAGATTTAAAGTTTATAACATAATATATGCTATAAATAAAAGACTAGGGTTCTACTTCAAATGTTAACGTTAAAAACTAAATATTTAAATTTATAAATCTAAAACACATTTAATAAACAGATTGATGATGACTATACATGATCTATAATCATGACTGATAATTATTGTATATACACATGAATAAACAAACGATTGTAAACTAACATACCAAACGTTCACCAACACAAATTAATAAGCACAAATAAATGAAAGGCATCTCTATTCATGTCCGTTTACTTATCTAAACGCAAGAAATTTCCTGTTCGTGTTTGTTCATATAGCAGTAAATTAACGAATTTTCTATCGAACATTTCCAAGACACGAACTTCGTTGAACGTTTGGTTCATTTAAAGTCTTAAGTATATGCTTGATGATTTAAAGGACACAAAGAGCAGTAAGACCAACTGGATTGTGGTCATAGTTGTTAACTGTGATATAGTTATAGTCTATGCTTGTATGATTGTACTTTATGCTTGTATGAGTGTACCCTATCAATTTATAGTTGTATGCTTACTTTGTAGATGTCATGGAATACATGTGATTTGTGGACTTAATCAAATTAAGCATTAAGATTTAATAAAATCGCTAAAAAAATATATTTATTTTTTCTAGTTATATTAATGAGGTAGTTATTGATTTTATGTATACAAATTTATCAATTTGATATTGCAAATTCTAATGATTAAAATAAAACAAATAATAAACATGTTGATAGTTACGTAGTTCGATTAGACATTTGACTAAAAGTCTACTATTCTTAAACTAACATACACACAGAGTATAAAAACGACTATATTGATAAGGATACAGAGCATCTTGACTAAATATATATTATAAAAATAGCGATTTTGACTGATAATCTATATAAAATAACAGCTCACAATGACTCACACAAAATAATTGAAAAGTGAACTTAAAAAAAACAACTCAAAAGTTATCAATCTTGTAAGTTAATTGATTACAAAGGATATTTAACAAGTTTTACAAGCTATGGTGTTACCAAAAATATATCGCAGCATTTTTTTATCTAATAAAACAGTCTTTTATCTTTTATAAATACTAGCTTTATAAAATCTACCTTAAAACTGATAGAAACAAATAAATTATAATATATGATTCTTTTTTTATTGAAGGACAAATATATATTCTACTCTTACATATTATATATAATATGATTCTAATAAAAAAAATTAACATATCATCATACAATTAAAAGAAAAGGTAAAAAAAAAAATTACAAAGAGGTATAATACAAAAAAGAATTACAAACAAAAACTCATTAAAAAAGCCGGCTCACAAAAGACAACGGTTTAACAAATTCTTCTTCTTTACATTATTATTGGAATAAATACATATACAACTGCACAATTGGTCAAATCTACTGACAAAAACATATGATTTGCCAATCGGAAAATTAAGAACAAAGATAGCGACAAAAACACTCACCGGAGACACCGAGATCGTATCCGAACAAAGATCCGCCGAGAGCCGCAACGATGCAGGCAAAAATAAAGTAGGATGTGATCCGATGCTCGTACAACTCCGCCCTAGCGCCGCCGGAGTCGGCGACCATTCCTCCGCCGGCCATTGTAGTCTCCGGTGATTCGTCGACGGTGGAAAAAAACGAAAGCTTAAAGATCTCTGCGATGGGTGTTTGAATATATATGGTTAAATATATTAGGATTTATGACTATGATAATGCATAGATATATATAGAGTCCGATTATGTGAGTTGGATTGTATTTACGATTTGAATTCAATGATTATCCACAACTAGAATTGCATCAATGGTGTTTCGAGTATTAAACAAGTGACATTTATGGTCCTATGATTTTGAATGCTACACATTTTTATCCTTGTGGTTTTTGTATTAATTTAGTCATTTTCTTGATAGGCAAAAAGTCCAAGTGATGGATGTAAGAAATTCACAAACTTTGGTTTGAGATAAGATGAGACGACTTTAGCCCAACCAATAGATTTCTTTAATTTGTACATTCAATTTTTAACGATATCCTAAGATAAGGTTTTATCTTTATATTTTTAATGATGATTTGAGAATTTACTATAAAAATTTATGGGTTTCTTTCAGCACATGTTAAACAATAGATATGATAAAAATACAACTTTAATACCTTGCTAATCAACAAGATCAGATCAAACAAAGTTTAAGCTAGTTAGCATCCTTTGAAAGTGTTAATGACAGATAACCAATAAGATTTAGATTCAAATATGAGACATTTGTTGAGTGTCACTCTGAACGCGTATGGTTGTAGTTATACAATAAACAATAGGTGTATGAAACAATATGGTTTGTGAGAAGTATGTTAATTTGTGAGAAGATTCCGAACCAGAGTTTTGGCTAGATAAAAAACAATGTAGAGTGGATTTTTGGTTTGTTGGGTGGATAAAACTACCCTAGGCAGTTAATTTCGCCAGCAATTTCTTATTACAAGCATTCAAATATTTATTTTTTATTAAATTTATTATAAAGCGATTTTATTTAAATTCACAACTTTGACCCCGTCAATGGTTGCCGTCGCCGTCCTTTGGATCCTGCTCCCAAAACCCTTATTACTTAGCGGCTTCACATCTATAATCATGATAAGTTCAAACAAGTGTGCATTTCACACCTACGAAATTGTTTGATGTTTATTGTAACATACATTGATCACACAAGTTAATCCTATTACACTAAAATATCCAAGAACATGTGAATGTGCTTGTTTTAGATGAAATTTTGCAACCAAATGAATATTGTGACTAAAACACCCATTTAGTACTTATCATTGTTATGTACACGATAGTTTTTTATGACTTTTAACCATGAGTAATTTAGGTGTTACTATCACATCTCGTGTAAAAGCTTACGCTATTTAATAATTTTAAATTGGAAGGGTAATATATAAATAAGGTAAATTGGATTTTAAAATATTAAACTATGATTTGTTGCTGATAATTATATGTGCTATCAGTTTGAACAATAATAATTACAACTTTCACTTTTGCTTATGGTACTATAAAGGCAATCATAATAGCATAAGCGTCATTGATATACATTTGATTTTGCTTGTATGTTTACCTATTTGGATCACAATCATTATTTTGATCGAAATCAACTTATGTGTCACTAATTTGTCTACATATCTATTTCTCCTTTATCTACTCATCCAATGTTACATTAATGCTTAAGTCTACCTGTTAATAATTAACTAATGTGTCAATTTGTCCAAGAATTATGTATGGATTCACAGTTTTGGTACCTTCAATTCTAGTTTTAAACTTTGAGTACTTCAAATATAACCTTTACAATTTCATCCTATAATTGAGAAAGTTAAAATACCAAAATAGAAGGGTAAACTATCATGTAACATTCCAAGTTAAAAGGAGGTAAGCGGAAACATGGTTATTTTCATTATAAAGATATTCAAAAAGATGGGGAAGAGAGATTTAGTGTATGTGACCTTGTGTGCGTCGACTGAAGGCTGGAGCAACGAAAGAGAGCATAAATTGTGAGTCTTGACACCATCGGCCTTATGTATCCACAACATAATCTTTTTTTTAGCTACCCATTTACCATTGTTGAGTTCTTCATGATATGTTGTGAACTAGGGTTGTTGAGGAACGAATATTGGAACGAACTTTTGGGTATTACTAAGGTTTTAAACCTTAATTCTATAATTTAATATGAGATTTAATTATTGCATTGCATATTTATCATTATTGTTCAAGGATTTTAAAATTAGGGTTCATAATAGTTAAGTTGGGAAGATAATCAATTAAAGAAGAAATTGGTATATTTGATGTATTGGGGATCATCACATAAAAAAAATTGTTGAAAAGTTTGATTCGAAAACTTAATTGACTATTGGCAAGCTAGCTATAATTTGAAATGTAATACATGCTTTTCGTATATATTACTCTATTTATGAGTTTGATTCTAGTATTGCAAGTTTGCAAAACACCATAAACATTACAATGTTTTAGACTATACGTTGTGGAAATAGCCAAAGTAAAATTAAGATGTTAAATTTAGTTAAAGACTATTACACCATTGTTAAACTTTGTAACCAAATCTATCGGCCAAAGGAATAACGATGGTCATTCATTTGCTTTTCCAAATACCATTAAATACATACCATAAATTTATTGCATTTTCAATATAACCATTAAATTCTTTTTTTAATAACATGAAGTTTAGCATTTTTCATTTTATAAAATACAAATAAAATGATTGAGTGATAATTGCAATTAGTTAAAACCACTAGACTTGATTTAAATGTGTCTTGAATGAATTCATTTTTGTCTACATGGCGTCTAGGTAACATTTTAACTAAACTATTATATAAAATCACTACACATAGTCTTAGTAAAAAGTCGATAGTATTGAATTTTTGGAATGTTCTAAAAATTGGTTCCTTAAATCGTACTGAATTTAGCTCAGAAATGGTTGGTTCAACCAGTTCAACCGGCTTAACATTTTAACCTTGTAATTTCATAAACTACAACTTGAACTTAAAAATAATCCAAAACCACATACTTTTCATAAAAAAATTAATCCACATATTGATAAATAAAAAAAAATAACCCTAAAAACAATCCAAAGTACTAAATTTTTCAACAAAGCTTAAAAAGTGTATAATTTTTAGAATATTGAAGTTTTAAATGCATAAAGTTCACGGTCGTTTAAAAGATGAAATTCACCTTGATCGATGATGAGGGATTGATCAGAGATGGTTTACAGACGGACAATGTCAACTGTTCGGTGGTATAAGGCGACACATGTTAATAAAAGTGTATAGCACGTTTTATTTGCATGAGAACAAAAACGGTTCAACGTTATTTACCATTGAACTGGTTAAACCAACGGTTTAGTCTTCAAATGTGAATACAAAAAAAACCAACCTCTTTCGTGTCGGCCCAAGAATTAAAATCCGGTTCAACCGGTTGAACCTACCGATTTAACCCGGCTTTTAAAACACTAGATTTTGCTATTTAGCAATCTTAAGAATATTATAATTCCACTATCTGAACACGAAGTCTCGAACAATGTTCTTATATTTCCGTTTTTAAAACATTTTCAATTTTATGGTTTATGCAAACGTGGCAGTGGCGGATCTAGACGTTATAGTTAGGGGTATCATTTTTTCAAAAAAAAATTTATCCCGTACATTCAAGTTAATAAATAAAAAAATAACAAAAAAACACTAATAAATTAGG
>WOUH02000002.1:10574415-10590316 GCA_009936405.2 Stevia rebaudiana | reverse complement strand
TGGCACATTGGGGGAAGGATTTGGGAGGGGTGACCATTGTGGGGTTTGAAGGATTTGGGAGGGGTGATGATGTGACATAAAATTTGGGAGGGGAAGGATTTCGGAGGGGTGACCGCTACACATAGTCTTAGAATCTTTGAAAATAAGGTTTTAGAATGAAAGTTTGAAAATAAACTGAATTTATGTTTCATAATTGTACACTTATTAAATATATTTTATTAAATATTTTAAGGAGAATGTTAATATTCAAAATACTGTGAAACAATCAACTGACACGTGTCACATAATTTATTAGAGGGTGACATATTTTTACTCTTTTATTATGTAAGATAGATATACTTATTATTAACTTATTCAAATGTGAATAAAAAAATAGTAGTCCCTTACTTAAGTTACATTAGTAGTCCTTTACTTATGAAAAGGCCGAATTGTCCTTTAAATTAACAGAAATGTTGACATCTGCTACTTAAATACCCAACATTGTTACAATATGAAAACACAATACCCAAACTTGCAACTTTAAACCCTTAGTACCTAACTTTGTTACTTTCAAAAACCACACGGACCATATGTGTAATTAACTCTGCATCTTACAAAAACTAGTATAAACTAGTGATTTTGAAATAAAAAATAAAAACATAGTAGTTCAAACCATGAAATTGACAAAACCAAATCGTTACACCGCCAAACCGATAACACCAACTGAACGCACGACCCACCCAACCCAGTCGGTTTGACTTGACGTCCCAAAACAATAGTTAGCATATTGGCTCTTACTTTTAGTCAAAATTGGTCAAACTATACCGTAAACACCCAATTCCTCATGTAGGATAATATACTATTCGATTAGGAACTAGTAAATATAACTTATTCTATAAGAATGTAAAAGTAACAAATAAAGACACATCCTTGCCGTCACCATGTTCTTGTTCAAAGAAGATAATGATATTAGAAACTGTCATTTAGGCTTGTGACAAACATCTTTGATGAACTCTTTCTCATCATGAAAATATTCACTGCACCCCTTGGAACCATTTTTATAGTACCTAATTATGGACATCATTCCACTGTAATACCTCCAATTACAGAACTTACAAATTCATCACAACCTTCTGTTGCATTATTTCAAGTTGTTTCTGCACATATCAATATCAAGATCGGTTATGAATGGGGTCTGACCCTCCTCGAACTGGTCTTTTACTCGACCGAAAAGGGTCAAATTTCTTGTGCAAAGTGGCAGGTGATGGTTTTGCTTGTGCGTCCACAAGAGAAACTGTTTTCAGCACGCGATGACCCGTTGGGAGCTCATTGGCTATGGTTTTGAACCCAGACACCATATACGGTTCAACTGCTAATATTCCAATAAATGCTAGAAGAATAAATAGCTTGTGAGTACTACAAATCATGGTAAATAAGTAAGCAAGAAAGGCTGCAAATAGAGATAATATTTTCTTTGGGGGTAAGACAATTGAACCCTATTGTGTTGTGATCCATTGCTTAGATATAAGCCTTTGATTTTAAGAATAAAGCAGGGTGGGACCCACATGTTTTAGATTATCCCAATCATAAGCCTTCTATTGAAAAAGAATCTGACTAGGATGAACCTTTGGGAAGCCAAGCATCTTTTTCCTTCATCTCTATTCATTATTTCATTTTATTAGACAATCCTAAACACTTATGTCTTTATTCTATTTCTCTTAAATGTTCAGGACTTGTATTGTTAAATTTTTGCTTATTTATATTATTGTATCGATCTCCATATCTTTATAGAGACTTATTAGCTTCAGGGGCGGTTCTACCATATAGGTAGGGGTTTCCTAGGAGACCGCTGAAATTTTAGCCCGTAGTGTAAAAAAAAATAAAAATCGTTTATATATCCGGATACCAATAAATGAGACCCCTATTGTGTTTCTGTGGACCCAGTCTATTGAAAAAAGGCATCAGTTTCAAAAAAGAATGTAAAAAACCGCCTCTCTCGAACCCGGGTTTTCAGAGCTGCATTCGTGTCCGCAGGTCGTGCGAGCGACACGTTGGTTTAAACAAATTTGGATCTGAAACCCGTATTTCTAACATTATATTGGGCTTTAAAGTTATGAATTCTTTTGTTTATATTGCAAAAAGCTTCATGGTTAAAAAATGAAATAAATGTAGTTAAAAAATAAGCACCATTTAAAATTTATGATTTATTTTCAACATTGTATTTATTTATTTAAAAGTAGTTGAAAAACAATTATTTATTTATGTGGGTATATATCTTAACGTGTTATCTGTACTATATGTGTATATATAATTTTTAAGTGTTTTTATATATGGTCGTCTCACGTACGAAAATCGGGTTGGTACAAGGTATTAGGTACTTTTTAACCTAATTTATTAGTTTTTTTATTAATTGCGAATTTTTTTTTAACTTTAATGTACGAGATAAATTTTTTTTTTTGAAAATGGAGACCCTTGCCCGGATGTCTAGATCCGCCACTGTTCCATGGGTCGGTCTTGCGGCCGCCTTGTGGGTAGAGATCGCTACCCGCCTTGTGGGTAGAGATCGCCTCAGGTAACGCGTATGCTTTTCCTATGTATTCGCATACTTTGAAATCTGTTTTGGGTCTTTTGCAACAACTTAAGATTCTGGGTGTTGCAAATGCTTTTTGGGAAAATGTTGGTATTATTCTGGGTATTGCTTCTAACAAATACCCCCTTGGGTTGTTCTTTTTGATTGGTGTTATAGCTTCTTTCTTTGGTTATGGCGTCATTTGGCTTGCTCACCGTTCAGAATATGCCTTATTGGATTGTAGGGTTTTTTTACAGTGCATCAGATAAACTAATTTATAATTAAAGTTGATTTTTTTAGGTACCTTAAATCCGATGTTAAAGTCCGATAAAAAAAAACATGAAATAACAAAATACTTTGATTGTGTTTCTATAATTTTTATATTCATAAAAATTTGAAGTCTCTGTCTAATTTTATAATGTTTGTAAAATTAAACCTGAAATGCCCTCACATGTTTACCATGTAACATGATTTAACTGAAATAATTAACAGAAGTTAGCTTAAAGGATAAAATATGAAACAAAAGCTTTACAAAAAGGATTATATTTGCGTTTTTTGAACATAAAGAATGATACCTGAAATTGAAGTTATCTATAGACGTAAAAGATGAATTATGTAATTTTGTCTAATAATATCTTTCGGCTCTTCCACTCACGGAAATATTTACTATTTAAGATGCTCTCAATCTTATAATCAATTGTATACCCTCATTTTCTGCTCGTTTTCTTATTCAAATTATTATCGATGGATTAAAATAATATATCAGTTATAACATGTCAAACACGTATAAAATAACTTATTAAAATAAGATAAACAAGTTGTAAGTCATAAAAAATACATGACGACCATAAACTCATACTAGACCATTACACCCAACTTATTATTAATCGTGGAGTTTGTAATTATAGTTTCCTCCTTTTGTTATGAGTGTGAAACGTACCCACCAGTTGACCAAACTAGCTATCTTGAATAGGAACCAAGCTCAATTTGCCTCCATATATTTCTGGAAGTTGGCTCTCATCAATATCTTGCAAAAGTGTAGATTTCAGATTCTTATTTTCAACAAATACAATCTGCAAGGAAAATATAAAATCAATTTAGTTGTAGACAAGCAGAGGTGGAAAAAGAGCCAAAACTTGTTACAAATATTTCTTACTAAAACAAGCAATTTTTTTTACCTCAAAAGAGGACCTTATAGAGTTGACCTAACTTTTTTCAGGTCAAAACAGACACTAATGAAATCATTAAGAGGTTAAAAGTTAAAACATCCCATTAATTCCCAACTTATCTTCATATTTTTCTTTACAAATAATCATTGCGCTAAACACAATTAAATATTATTAATCTTTTTTTTTTCAAATTTAATGATTACGCTAGCCGTGTCAAGACAAAATACAGTTTTGGGTGACATGGACCAATTTGGCATGTTTTCTTTTAGGCATTCTTTATACCCGCTAACCAGTGACAAATAAAACATAATCCATACTACCCTTATTTAAGTAAATATGTTAAGAATATGCATTAGTACAAATTCATTTTTTTAAGGCGGTAAATGCTTTCTTTTTTTGAGGCGGTTCTTTCACCCGTCATATAAAATGCATAGTATGAAAACCATTTTTTGTGGCGACATCTTTTAAGGCGGTTGAATCCATTTTAACCGCCTTAAAAAAATGAATTTGTAAATTAAACTTACTTTCTTCTTCGTTTTGTCATCAATAAACGGATAAACCATCTTCCATACGGCCATAAATAAATAAGGAACATGCACCACAAACATTTTTCCAAGTCTTTCCGGATAATATTCCTGTCATACACAATCAATACTTTACATCAAAAACAATTCATACTATGACCATTACTTCATTATAGACCATCATATATATTACTATAAAATTCTGGAATTAAAGGCTATTTTGTTCACACACAACATGTCAACACACACTCAAGAGTAGAATGCTTGTTGACCTGCAAAATAGAGAGTATGGCAACATATCCGCGGACATCACTGTTTGAATATCCCCATCCTTGAATATCTACGATAGCTATAAACTTTTCTTGCCCTGGAGGCATCCTGATAATCAAATATTAAATGTTAGTTATCAAGATTATCTTTTCTAAAAGTTGGAGATGGATTTCAATCCATTTATATTTTTTTTAACGGCGTAAGGGTGACACCTTTGGGACGGGATTGCAACCGTTCATCGTTAGTTTAACGCTCCGGGACTAAGCCCGACACCCACCCAAGAAGGAAACCCTAATATACCCGTGACCTCTTAGTCTCAAGCTCAACGTTCATTGCACCCAATGCCAATGAGCTTATTGGCATTCAGTCCATTTATCTACGAACGCGTCAATTCAAGTAAGAAGCTAGTTTAATATAATTAAAACCCTAAATAATTATTTGGTAAAAAATTAGAATATCATATAATAAGAAATTAACTGCACAAATGATACCTGTGGTTTTATCATATCGCACACACTAGTACAAGTTCGTTTTTTTAAAGCGGTTAAATCCATTTTAACCGCGCGCCTTAGAAAATGTCACCTCAAAAAATGTTTTTTCATATTATGCAATTTTATATGGCGGGTGAAAGAACCGCCTCAAATAAAGAAAGCATTTTTTAAGGCGGGTAAATCCATTTTAACCGCATTAAAAAATGCTTTATTTATTTGAGTCGGTTCTTTCACCCGCCATATAAAATTGCATAATATGAAAAAACATTTTTTGATGCGACGTTTTCTAAGACGGTTAAAATGGATTTAACTGCCTTAAAAAAACAAATTTGTACTAGTGATACCAATAAAATCACACATACAGAGCTACTGGTAGGGTTTAGGGAGTGTGAGATAAAAGCAAACCTTTCATTTTAGACACATAGGCCCTTAATTGTGATAGATTCGAAGCGATTTGTAACTAATATAATAATCAGTATTTGATCATATTGGATGATGAGTCGGGGATCTCTTTCGGAGTAGCCTCTCTATTCCTACGGGATAGAGGTAAGGCTTGTTTTCATTTTTCCCCCTCAGACTCTACCTTTATGTGAGATATACTGAGTACGATGATGACGATATTGGATGAATCCTTGAAAACACAGATGGGTACCGGTGAACCAGAAAGAACAAACTTTGTATATGGCGAATCACAATTTGCCAGCAGTAACCCCAGGTAAATTACTCCATTATATTTCAATCATATATATATATTATATATATGAACCATATCAATGATTTTTATGGTGTCTAATATTTGATCATCATTCTAATTTTTTGGAATTTGGTCTAAAGGAATGATATAACTAAGTGTTCATAGTTTACCACATCTTAAATCAGATGGGATGCAAGCTATGTACAACCTGCAGGCATAAGCAGACACATTTTTAGCCCAGAATTAGTAGAAGTAAGTCTGTACTTCATTTTGCTTTTTAACCAATCAAAGCATTGAATATTGAATTATAACCGTTTTCTTTTCTGTATTTAATTATCATATTTAAAGGATTCATCAAGGAGGAAGAAAAGGAAAGATCAAAATGATTCCACGGGGTCAGGCAGTCAGAATTCAGATTCAAATGGTAGTCAAGAATTGGATCTTGAGCTAAGACTTGCTCTTTGATTCAACAAATTGATCTCATCGATTACTTATTAATGTAATTGCAACTTCTTGTGATCTTACTTATGATTTGAGGAGGAAAATATTTGTAACACTCATTGGATATCTCAAATTAGAGAACCAAGAAAATATTATCTATTGAAATCTCATGTGTTTCTAGGATTTGCTAATTGCTTATATATTTCCATTTTTAGTATAACTAGCAAATCCTACCCGCGCTTCGCGGCTCAATTCAACGGATTTATTGTGAAGATTCTTTGACAAAAAACACTATAACGTCATATAAGTAGTGTTATTAGAATATTTAGAAAACCTTCAACAAAACCTCATTATACGAAGATTGAACGTATTGCGCTTTATAGCGGAGACCAAAAGAAGAATTTAGGAAAAGGAGTATGAGAGTAAAACTCTAGAAAGAAAAGGACGAAATTATTTATATTTACGTAAAAGGATATCAGTTTATTTTACGTTTGATGGTTCAAACAAAACCAAGCGATATAAAAAAAAATTAGGCAAGTAAGAAAAAAAAAACATTTTAACTAAGGGGTAATTTTTATATATCTTATAAACTTTAGAGGAATTTATTACATCTTACAAAGTTTCTAGAAAGTTTAAAGTGTGAAAGTAATAATAAAATTAAGTTTAAGGTTGGAAATGAGAATTTAAAAGTAAATTGATTGTAAAAAAATTGAAGGAGCAAAGAATCGAACCAATGACCTCATGGTAAGATATGAGTCTTAACACAGAGATGCTACCATCGCAACGCCTCAAGCTTAGTTGTCTATTGTTAGAACGCTTTGTATATAATAAGTAATGCATGTCGGTGGGGGGAGGAAACCCACCGACATTGCATATTGAGTTATATATAATTCGAAACATAACCCCAAAAGAAATATTTCAAATCTTGCGTTCAATTCGGTCATTTTTTAGATGTATCGATCAATAGAAGTACGGTTCTCTATCATGGCTTCTATAATGAGATAAAGGATAAGTGTATGCCTCCATTCTATCTACTTAAACTCACAAATATAGTGTTGGTATGAATGGGATCTTACGAGATACATTTGTTTTGTTATACATTCTCTATATATACAACAGTTTTGTTTATACCAAAATTAATCAATCTTGTATTTCTTTTATTAGTTCTCATGATGTTTAATTATTTCTGGTGTTTTATGATTTTATCATGAAAACCAAGTCTATGTATGACATTCTGAAATTAATTGTACTTTATACATGCGTGTGTCTCTATATTATAATTAAATTTATATATCGTTAACCGTATGAAAGTAGTAGAACAAATAATGATATATAAGCGAGTTAGAGACTTGCAATTTTTAATACGAAGACATTTAAAATCACTTAAAGAAATTGAGATTTATATATATAAGTATATAACCTCCGAAATTATAGGATATAGTACACTTCCCGTGTGTAAAGATATATAATTTTTTTTCTGTCTTATAGGTTGCCAAAGAGAAATGCGATATTTTATTTTGAGAACCATTAAGTTATTAGATGCATACTTCTTGTGTATTCAATTTCTAAGATAAAGTGTCGGAATGATAAGACAAGTAAATAATTAACATATGTAAGTTGGGAGTCATAATTTTTAAGAAAATGCAGTATGCTTGACAGGTGTCTTAATTAACCAGTTAAATTCAAATCACATGTGACTGTCGATCTATGTATATTATTGAGTTAGAATAAAAAAATGCTAAAAAGCTTACTAAGCATATGCGTCCGACATGTGTCCTACAAGGCCGGCCCACTTAGAAAAAAATTTCTACGTTTATGTCTCTTTTTATTTGGGCCTCATGTTTTTTTGCGTATGGGCCGTTTCTTTGATTTTGGGCTCTTTCTTTGATCATGATTCTTATCTTCAACAGTTCGAATACGACTTCTGGTGATTAGTTTGAGTGTCTGGTTCGTTGGTTGTTGGTTAGTTAGAAACAAAATTTTGTCAATTTGGTTGCAGGTTGCTGGTTTGAATTTGTGCGGCTGTTTGAGTGTTTGGTTGTTGACTTCCTGTTCGAAACAAAATTATGCCAGTTGATAATTTCGACTTCTGTGACAAAAGTGTCAATTTGATGTTTTGGTTAGAGGTTAGTTTTACCCTCTTAGTTCTTTTCCTTCTTTACTAAACATATTTTATATTTATTACGTATTTGATATCTTACAGATTTGTTAGACTTATAAGGTATTTTTGTTGTTGATTGCTAGTTGTTAGTACTATGCTTCTCAATTTCTCATTTGGTATTTGATATCAAAAGGGTCCCAATTTTATTATTCGCTTCTGGCCCTCAAATACATGCAGTCGACCCTAGTGTCTTTTTATTACCTTTAGACAAAATTACTGATTGTCTCATTTAAATATACCCCAACTTGATGTTATTGTCCTTTAGCTTCAATAATTATTATAATTGTCCTTTATTAGAAAATTTTGCATTGGTTATGTCTTTATGCGTACAACGTTAAAAACACATGTTAGTTTACCCATGCCCCAGTCACGTGATGACCATTTTCGTCATTTTCTCTTCACCTCTTTCGAATTCATCCTTTATAACCCCTGATTAAAGAAAACCCTTTCAATTATTATTCAAAAACCCTTTCAATTTTCGTTCGATTTCTAGTTCATGATCACAATCTATACACGATGACTTCAAAATGGTGGTTTCCTAAACCAAAACTCGGTCAATCTGATTTACAAAGATGTTTAAGGTAATTTTCTTTTTTAATAATGCAATGATTTACTTGATTTCGAGAGGATGCTAGTTCACGTATTAGATTGTAACACGAGGGAGCTAGGTTATGCACTAGACATATAAATGTATTACCATTATCCAGTTCCAAATAGAGATTTAGATTTTGGTCTTTTAGCTCTAGGCAGTGACTTAGATATGATTAGGTTCTCCAAACATACAAGTGATCATAAGGTTATGCATGTATATAATGAGTTGTATCAAAATACTATTCACACATATCGTTGCTCCCTAGCCAAATGTAGGCTTGAAGAACTAACAAATGAGGCTTTTAACACTATTACTCAAAACAAGAACAACAAAGGTGCATCAATCAGGTCATAATGATAACAATGATAACAATGTGCATCAACCACTTCATAATGATAACAATGTGCATCAATTCATGGTTAATGATAAAAATATGCAAGAATTATTGGATGATTTCGACCCCTATTTTGGTGATCATAGTCAAGTAGACAACAATATACCTATGGATGAGGTTAAGGCTGAAAATGAAAACAATACCAATGAGGGGTGATATGGATGAAGACACTAGTGATGGAACTGATAGTGATTTTTAGGGGGATGAGAACCACATGGATGATGTTGAGGTCGACATGAGGGATTACAGGTTGAACATTAATGAAGATGTGAATGACCAGCAACACATTGATGATGGTGATGACATGGAAATTGATGTCCTGGATAATGAAAAATTGGATAGTGGGTCCGATTCTAATGCTAATGAGTCTAGTGTAAGAAAATATTATGCTAAGGTTTGTAAGAAATCAGAATCAAATCAACTTTTACATTGGTCAATGTTTTGGTAACAAAGAAGAGGTGAAGCAGGTAATTAAGTTACATTCTGTTGAAACAAGAAGGCAATTGAGGATTGTAAAGATGATACTGAAAGGGTTAGGGCAGTTTGTTGGGGTGATTTACCAAATGTTGAAGAGCCTAGTAATGAAACTAAAAACAAAGGCAAGGGACCATTAAGTGATAATAAATTCAAATGTCAAAGGACATAAGGTGAAATGTAAGGTTCGAAGGAAGGAAAAGGACAAAGAACAGTTGAGAAAGTGTGCAGGTGATAGGGGTAAAAAGAAAGAGCATGAAAGTGGTGCTAATGAAAGTGGTGTTGTTTGACAACAGTTTTGACATAGATTTCCTACATGATTGTAATGTTTATGTCATTGATTTTTAGGTTTTTATCCAGCAAATCTAGTGCTAAGTTTGTAGTCAAAATGAGGCAATTTTACCGTTGTTTTTACAGCTGTTTTAGTGTCTATTGCTGCTGAGTGTCTTGATAATTGCTATGAGTTTAGTATTATTTTGCTGCAAATTTAGTATTATAAGCTACCAAAAGAAATTTGGTTAGACATCATCTTCCTCTTCTTTCTGCATATAGATTATTTGAGTGAAAGTTTGAAGCTTTCGTTACCAAACTTAAAAAATTATAATTAGATTTTAATTATATGTTATCGTAAAATATAATTTTATAAATCTTAAATCTTAGTTATTTGTTACATTAATTACCTTCTCTTGATCGTGAATCAATTGGTTTGATAATACTGGTAAACCAATTGACTGTACGTTTTCGTTTATAGATGAATAGATGATGTTTGGGTAATTTTATATCTGGGGCTATCTAGCTATTAGACTATGCGTAGTGGTAAGGGCGTTGAGAAGGGATAGGTTATGACCAGTGGCGGAACCAGAACTCTATAACTGGAGGGTCGTAGTGAGATTTCTAAAGTTCTCTTCCGTACCTTATAATTTATCTTGAATTCGTTGTTGTAGGTCTTTTTACTTATATATGACGTAAATGAGGTGCTTCCGAGTTTGTCTAAACATCAGCTCCGTTTATTTAACTTCAGAAAAACTTAATTTGATCTTTCATCTGACGACAGCTTGACTCGCTTAACTTTATTTAATACCTTTACTTGTTGAATATTTTATTATTATATTCGTAATAATAAAGATAACGTATAGAAAATAAACATTTAATACAAAACTAAATATAATATATAAGACAAATCATAAAATTTTGTACTTAACTATGAGAGAAAATGAATAATATCAGTTGAAAAAAAAAGGAGTTCAAAAAATATTAAGTCAAAAAAGGTTAAATGAATAATATTTGTTGTCATTTCCTATAACGACTAGGCCCAGCTTTTGCTATCTCGATAATGTACATATGAAATATTAATAAAATATAATATTATGTTTATGTGTATGGCTCAAATGTTTTCATCTTCTTCCTTCTCTATTTACAGTTTCCAGCAGACATACAATCTTCTTTCCATCGACCTCGTAATATTTACTCATTCTTTCTTATTTTAACAAACCGAAAGATGTTAGAGGGTCAAAACTACAAGACTGAATGCTAATTAGATACATAGATCGACAAATCTGTAGTTAGCCGGACTGTGGTCGGAGGGTCAAAGGACCCTTCGGACCCTCCCTTAAATCCGCAGATGGTTATGACGCGTCAGTGCCACTTAGGAGAAAGAAAGGTTGGTGGAAAATGGTGTAATGAGTGAGTGGTGGATAGAGAAAATGTATTCATTATTTTCATAATTAATTTTTTAATATATAAGAAAAAATAAGTGTAATAGGTCAAATGGGGCCCACCAAACCTGCAGCCTTTCTCCTTCTTCTCCCCCTCCATGCCGTTGCCCCTTCCACGCCGTTGCCACCCACGCCCCGCCGTTTCGGTGTTCCCCAGCGTCAACACCCTCCCCACCCCCTAACCACGCCCCATTACACCAAGTCTTATATTGACCTAAATTTTGTACATTGAAAAACTAATATTGGTCGGTCATAAGAGAATTTGTTACCAAGTGTTGAGCGAAAAATATTTAAAACAAAGATATAGTAACTTCACAACATGCATTTTATGAAGAGAATATACTTTCATGAACAACAAGCAAAAATGGAAAAAAAAATGAAGTGTCATGCATAACATGAAGTAATCAAACAGATTGAAGTAAACCGGATTAAAAGAATAAGTTTCAATGAACTGGAAACAAGTTTGAATAAATGTTTCTGTTAATATTGTGGTTTAGAGCATTCGGGTGCCATTTGTCCGTTAAAACGCTTGAAATCCGTGCAATAGTTATAGATCATGTAGTTATCTCTCACCCATTTGAGTTGACCTTGTTGACTATTGCTCAATTGCTGGTAAGTAGAAGATGTCCACCAATTGGCTCGTGTGGGAATCGCACATTGGCTAATACTAACCGGACCGTTCCACTTACAAGCTCGAGCTCTGAACCGACGGTAGTAAGCCACAAACGGTGCAACGGTCCAATCGATCTTAACCAACCCACCTCTTGTAGCCCAATTATCAGCATTCCATAAACTCGAATAGACTCGCATCCCTTGTTGGTTCAGGTACGCGATCCCTTCACTCACATAATTTCTATATATCCGAATTGGCACACTATCAACAAACCATCTGCAATGATGCATATTAACAATTAGTTAGCTAATAATTAATTAAACCCCATAATGATGCTTGATTAGAATCGGTTAATTATAACTTACACAACTTCGGTCGGATTCCAATGAATAGTATAGTTGTGATAATTTGTGGTCGGGTCAAACCATAACCTGAATTGTTGCTCTCGGTTACCTTGACCTTGAGTGTAAATATTTGTGTGAACCGTGTAAGGTTCTCCTGTTGAGTTTCCCAAAAACTCAAAGTCGATTTCATCATGTTTCGCACCCGTAGAAGATAACTGTTACAATCCAACATAAGGATACATATAGACATAGGAGAGTTTCTAAGAAAACCTTAAAATTAAAAAAAAAATTAAGAAACAAATCATAACCATTACTAATCATTTATTTTTTTAAAATTTTTTGTGTTCTATATCTTTTATTATAATGTTAGAAATGTATAAAAAAGGAAAAAATTTGAAAGATTATGTAGCTCATGTAATTACATATATATACATATATGTATCTTGTATGCTACACATATACACATTGCCTAAGTTACATGTCTGGAGTTTCATGAGTTACATACGTGATTTTTTTGTTACATACACGTAACTTTGCTAGCTCTATATTTTTTACCGACTTTTTTTTGTTTATTGTATTTCTAATCTTATAAATTAAATTAATGAAAGAGAAATTTTAAAAAACTTCATTGATTTGAAAAGTTTTCTAAGTTTTTCATATTTAAGAGTTTTCTCATGATCCCTCCCCTATAGATAGTTCTAATTGTTCATGATTATATAATTAAGCATTGTTATGTCGAACTTACATAATATGCTGTTACAGTTCCAGCTGAGTTTCCTGGAACCAACTTGATTAACATTTCGATGCTTCCAAATAAGAACGATCTTTTTGATTGGATACCAGATCCTGAAGTTTGATCCAAAACAAGTTTGAGATCATCACCATTGCCAAAAATGGAAGAATGTTGAGCACCCCAATTGAAATACATGCTTTTTGGGAAGTTTGCATTAACAATGGAGGATTGGAATGCTACTGCAAACACAAAAACCGCCATGAACAAAGCTTGAGAACTCACCATTTTCAAAACTATGAATGATTAGTTCTCTTGTTTGATTATTGATTAGTTTTGAATGTTGTTTGTGTTTGTTCTTGATACCTTGTTATATATATAGCATGGTCCTGCATATGTACCTGACCATGATGAATCCTGTTGTGTTCAATTATTCTTTTGACTTTGTATAATAACTTAATGACATATGTTGAACTTGTCTTGAATTATGACAATATGCTTTGTTTATAATTAAATAATGAGAACTTGATAACTGTACTTGTAACAATATTTATGACCAAATTTTATTTTAGTTTAAAGTTGTATATGATGGTCGATCGGTTGGATCATAACATTGTAGAGTTCACCAATTACCTCCTTAACTATTAGTCTATTATCTATTTACAAACAATATAAAATGAATTTAAAAGTTTAATGTGAAAGAAAATAGTGTTCTAATATATGTAGCTGATGTTTAAATCTTTTAGGCACTACATTTTTTATTGTAATATATAAAATTGTGAGAATGTATGCAAACTGTCATTCTGGGAATAGAAATTAATGAGTGGTGCACGACTGATGACGGCTTATGAAGTCATGGTTCACCTCCGGTTTCTAATTAGACGTGCACCCCATGGAAAATTAATAACGTCAACATTCGTATTATTATTTTTTAATTGTATTTACCAGAAACTATATATTATGAAATATACATGATGAAGCTTTCAAACCATCGTAAAGCTTGAAAACGTAGTCGTAACTAAAACCGAGCATCAAAATCATTTCGTATTCAAAACTCAAAATCAAGACACACATTCAACAATTCTTAGTGCATGTTTGTAATTGAATCTAGCTTTTTATTTACAAATTGTTTTGTTACTAGCAACATGTTATTTAGGATGAAAAATCTATGACACGACCCGTTTACAAGACAAAACCCACTATTAAATTTTACAAACATGGTTTTGTTACGACTAACATACTATTTAGGGTAAAACTATATGACGCAACCCGTTTTTTTAACAACACCTACGCTATCCTAAACCAGTCCATAATATACACTATTACCCGGATCTAAACCTGTGTCTTTTTCCCAAAGACCTAAGCCTTATCCACTGCACCCAACCCCCACCCTTGACTCAGCCCATTTACAACACAAAACTAAGTATAAAATTAAACGTGTTGGATTCTGGATTAAAACAAGTTGACATCACAACCCTTATGATACATATTCTTAGACGTGCAAAACAAAAACCCGGTCCGGTTTTAAAAACTAAAACTTGTTTTAAACCGGTTCTTGACTAGTTTTTGGACCGGTTTCACGAACCGAAAAAACCGCCAGTTTATAATCGATTTCGTAGAGCCGGTTATTTTAACCTAGTTTTTACCGGTAAACTGCTAAGGATATCATTAACTAGTTAACCGGTTTGTTTATTCGAAATTGTTTAACCAGTTTGTGCAATGTCTGCCCCCTTCTACTATTAATTTATTGAGTTAAATATGTTAAGGTTGACATGACACATTTTCTGACCTATTTATGAAACCACATATTTTTACAAACAAAATATATAATGTTTGAATATGAATAGTAAATTTTGATAACTTTTATTTTTATTGTGTTTAGTAAACCATGTTAAAAAAATGTGTTATGTTATTCATGTTAATAAAGTAAGTAATTAAATCTAAACATATTAAATATGCCGTGTCTTTCATGTTGTGTCATTCATGTTATTGTACTCTACATTTATTTATGTTAAATACGGCGTATCGCCGTATCATATACACTTGCTTATTTAACATGTTCATGTAAATGTATAAGAAAATGACACATTTAGATAAATGTATCGTGTTTAGGTTTACCAGTCATGTTAAACGTGTTGTGTTAATCAGAAAACATTTTGATAGCTCACATTCAGTCTTATTGAGTTTTGGTCTGACAAGCTTTTAAAAACAAATCTATAGAACTAATAGTTAAATCTTTTTTTTATCGGCGTCAATCGATCGCCACAAGGTTCTTAAGACATGATTAACACCAACGTTATAATCAAATACCAAGCATCCATATAGCTAACAAACCTTGTGTTTCTAGAATACAAATTTTCTAATCAACTAATCTTTCATTAACGCTATCATTTTTTGAGTCTTTTCCTTGATCCAACAAACTTGACACACAACGATGTATATCACATTCACATACCCTTTTGACAATAAAACTGAATAAAATACATGGTATTTAATTAGGTGGAATCAAGATGCTAAGAACTCTCTTTTTAAAAGAAAAGTTGGTCAAGGAAATGATACAAAATTTTGGAAAAATTGCTGGTTCTGGAAAACGGTCTTTTAAAGATCATTTTTCGTCTCAATATCCTTTAGAGAAAACTAAAAAATGTTTGATTTTTCAACGTGTCTTAATTTCTAACGATTTCTCAATCTCCTTTTCCTGGGATTGGAATCGATCCAGAATTAGCTCCTTTGTTTTGCAG
>WOUH02000002.1:10552159-10564353 GCA_009936405.2 Stevia rebaudiana | reverse complement strand
TCCTATCTAACCCCATTGGTTTCACCTCCAAAGGAGTTAGTGAAATTTAGGACCTATGGAAGCTTGCATCGTTTTGCATGTAACTTTCGTACCGTTGCCCGAATTGGAATTTTGCTTACACTCAAATGAATTGAAACATGATTCCTAATGTAACAGTAATCTTTATTTCACAAATTACTGAATTACATTATGGTAATAACCATATTACAATTAGTACAAGGTCGGATTCGGATCATAATTTGTACTGAAAAACCGCCAGTTGTTATAAGGGGATTCGGACGCTTGACATCCATTTGCTTATTTATGCTTGCCACCTGCTCTTTATCTTTTTCATATTCCTTCAACCAAGACCACTGTTAATAACAAAGATTAAGTTACAATCCAAAAATGTCAATCTGTGTATAATATTAGATATGTTAAAATATAAGTCTTCAAAATTTTATATCAAATGCTAACAGCTTCACCCATGCCTTTACATCGATCCTTTGCCTTTGCTTCTCAATGTCTCACCTCTACCTGATATGCATGCTCAACTACTCAAGTGGTCAGCTTTACACTAGTGATTTATAGGGTTTTCTTTACCGTCCCCCAAGACGTCTTGGTCATCACTAGCCAATACAATAAACCAATAAGCTATTCCCTATTATGGCTCTCGACCGGGGCTACTCTTACACGGAGAATAGTTATTATCTTAACGTTGGTGAGATGACAATCTACTGCTTGTTTTACTAACCATTGCAAGGACACCGTCAGTCGTAGTAGACCCTTTAGTTAAAACACAATTTGTTTGAATCATATCGTACATACTCTATTTTATATAACCTTTTAACCCTGTTTTGCACCGTAGTGCTAAAATGTTTCTAAAACATGTTTACTCCATTAGCCCAAATACAGATATAAATGTTTCACTAAAACCCCTTGCCTCAAGCTAGTACCAGTTACGTGTCAAAATATCTTTTCACAATGCCCAAAACATTAACTAACTCAACACCATGAGTATTTTGATTTAAAACCATTTTTACCATATTATTGCCGATACGGTATTGCCAAAGTTATTTTAAGACCATAAGTTTAGTTGCAATAGTTGGAATGTTCCAACATATCTTGGGTTGTAGAACAGTTACAAGATTATGGTTTCAAGTATCAAAACATTTTATAGTATGCATATCAGCCTAAAGGGTTTTAAACCATGTAAAATGGGCATCATAGAACTCATCTAAAACTAGTAGAACCTTGGCTATAATCCTCACAAAGGTTACCCAAACAACGCGTCTTTTCTCAATTTGTATGCTCTGATCACTTCTCAGAGCCTACGCACACCTTCAAGGCTTCAAAGTACGCTTAATAGGATGTCGTGGTAGCTTAATATGGTGTTATGGTAGTGTTTTGGTCGTTGGGAGTCAAGAAATAGGCGTAAAAATGCATCTGCACTAAGCTACCTTTCCTAGTCGTCGAGATACGTGTTACAGACATATGGAATCAAAGCGAGGCGTGTGGGGAGGTGTGGTGACACGTGGCATGCACAGAGAAGCGTGCCACATGCCTTTACACGTGCCTTTTTATGGGCATTAATCAAGAAACTTGTTTACGCAATTCTCGCTTTGTTCAGACTTCAATTTGTGCACCGTTATTTCCAACATTCCTAAGTTTTCGTACTCTTGTTAGGATCAATTTGCACTTAATCTTAGCTATGCAATGTTTGAATTTCTACCCGAATTGCTTAAATGGCGGAATCAATTAAGCAAGGATTGAAAGATTAAGAAGAAATTAATCAAGAACAGATTCAAACACAAAGTATTTCATCAAACATTCATTCATTCACTAAAAATTAAGTCATCTTGATCAACAAGACAACTTAAATACAAACTGCTTATTCACCTGAGCTGACCGATACGAATGACTAATTCGTATCAGCCAGCTATACGAATGGTTCATTCGTATAGGGCACAGTCAGTTCGCCGCGTAGGTATACAAATGTGGACTCATTCGTATACCTAACATGCGAATGACTTAATAAATTACAAAAATTGCCCCTGATCTATTAGAATGTTTACAAAAACAACTATACAATTACAACTAGGTATATAAACGTATCAACAACTCTAAGTATGATTTTTTAGTTATAGTAAATGGTTACCTTACGCCAATCCTAAAGGACTGGGATGATAGGTTTACAATTTAAGAAACTAAAAAGCATTATAAAAAACCGTAAAAATTACAGTTACCACATGTTTCACCGCCGGCAATTAACAATAAATAGATTAAAGATGAAAGATAAATACATGAAAGAAAACTCGAAGATGATGAGATAAGGGTTTAAAGACCCACCTTACATTTCCCTCTTTTTCATATCATTCATTCACCAACAGAAACATATCATCACAAAGCTAAATCTTCCATCAAAGAAGTCGGCTTTCTCTTCAAGGTAACTTCAATTTCCACTTTCGTATTTGAAATTGTCAATTATATGTTTTAACAATCGTTTACGAGTACTGGGTCAGTGTAAATTTGCGTAATTTTTCATGCTGTTTCGATTCTCTATAGTTAATTTACGACGAATTGAAGTCAATTCTTTGTGGTATTCGTAATCCCCAATATCTGTACAACTTATCTGCACTGGATTTGGTTTAATTTTCCACAAACTGAATTGGGGTTTTCTTCAAAGTTATGAAAATAGAATGCATATGTAGTTGTTACTAAAACTGTGAAACTGGTTTTGGTAATCTTGAATCCACCAGTTCATCTTGATGAAAAATTCGGCTAACTTTTTGTGGGTTTTGTAAATTACTTGGATTCTTGAAGATGTTTGTGAAATTGGGTTTAAACTATGTAGAGCATTTCTTATCCCATTTTAATGTTATTGTATGCGGTTTCTTTTAATCCTTTTGTAGGCAAAATCGAAACTTTATCCTCTATGGCAATGTACTACTGAACTTTGTAAGATAGTGAGAAAATCTTTACAGTTTAATGGATGCAAAAATTCGGTAGATGGTATATTTGGGTAGCATATCGGGTCAGACGGGTTGGGTAACGTGTTTGACTGACCCGCACACGCTTTTTCCGTTCTTTTTAATAATTTAATATTATGTGTCCCCTTTTCACTAAATTTTGAAACTTTTCTCCTGTTTGACTAAAATGTGACCCAAGTTGACCCATATATGTTGTATTTGCTCCACAGGTGAAGAAGTTGATGAAGAATTAGCATAGCTACTAACCAACCCGACCCGACCCGAATCAAACTTTATTTGTATTTGGATAACAAGATGACACCAGTTATACCTTCATCAACAAGCAGTATTTCTATTATTTCTGGGTGCACTTTTGATAAAATAAAGACCAAAAACGGTTCGATAAAATGTTGTAATTTAAAGAAATTTACCCGTAGAACTTTACATGATCATCGTTATGTGTTACCTTTATCAACATCTCTTAGATTATTTCCACATATCAGAACATTTGGGTCCCACCATAAACCTAGATTTGGAGTGACATCAGCCACTGGGATTGATGTGGATGTAACCACAGAACAAGTTGACCAAACTGACCAGTCTGACCCGGTTTCGGGTCAAGATTCTGGTCAAACGTCTGAACCAACATCAACCGTTGATAAGTCCAAACAAAGATCGAGACCCGTTAGAAAAAGTGAAATGCCTCCTGTGAAAAATGAAGAATTGGTCCCCGGTGCGACTTTCACGGGTAAAGTGAGATCGATCCAACCGTTTGGAGCTTTTGTTGACTTTGGTGCTTTTACCGACGGTTTGGTTCATGTTTCACGGTTAAGTGACGGTTATGTTAAGGAGGTTGCAAATGTTGTGTCGGTTGGACAAGAAGTGAAGGTGAAGTTAGTCGAGGCGAATATCGAAACTGGTCGGATTGCGTTGACCATGCGAGAAAATGAGCCCGCTAGTGGTGGCGACACATCTAGACCGCCTAGAAAAACGGGTCAAAAGTCAAACACGAGACGGGACCAAGACGAGGGGCGAAAAAGTACAAAATTTGTTAAGGGTCAAGAACTTGAAGGGACCGTAAAGAATCTTACACGTTCGGGTGCGTTTATAAACCTTCCGGAAGGCGAGGAAGGTTTTTTACCGTCTTCTGAAGAAGCTGATGAAGGGTTTGGAAGTTTAATGGGTGACGGGTCAAAGCTTGAAATTGGTCAAGAAGTCAAAGTTCGGGTCTTGAGAATTGCAAGAGGTCAAGTAACTTTGACCATGAAAGGAGATGATAATAATAAAGATTTGGATTCAAAGCTTCAAGGAAAGGTTTTTACTGCTACAAACCCGTTTCTTGTAGCGTTTCGTAATAATAAAGATATTGCGTCGTTTTTAGACGATAGGGAGAAAGTTGAAGGGGGGAATGTGAAAATTTCTAGTGAAACCGAAGTGACTGAAGAAGTCAAAGATGAAATTGTTTCACCTGAAACCGAAGACGATAAAGAAGTCAAAGCTGTTGCTGATGAAGAAGTCAAAGATGAAATTGTGTCGCCTGAAACCGAAGATGATAAAGAAGTCAAAGCTGGTGTTGATGAAGAAGTCAAAGATGAAATTGTTTCGCCTGAAACAGAAGACAATAATGAAGTCAAAGCTGTTGCTGATGAAGAAGTCAAAGATGAAGTTGTATCGCCTGAAACAGAAGACGATGAAAAAGTCAAAGCTGTGTCTGATGTAGAAGTCAAAGAAGAAATTGTATCGCCTGAAACCGAAGATGATGAAAAAGTCAAAGCTGTTGTTGATGAAGAGGTCAAAGATGAAATTGTTTCCCCCGAAACAGAAGATGATGAAAAAGTCAAAGCTGTGTCTGATGTAGAAGTCAAAGACGAAATTGTATCGCCTGAAACAGAAGATGATGAAAAAGTCAAAGCTGTTTCTGATGAAGTCAAAGATGAAATTGTATCACCTGAAGAAACAAGTATCAGTACCTCAAGTGAACAAGTAGATACATCTGTAATTGAAGGTATAAATCTTTGCGCTTTTGCAACTTTACACTCATAATTTTATGCACATTTTTTTTACAATTATAGATTGCAGTTAAAATATTAAACATGTTTTTTAGTAATCGGGTGACCGGTGGGATATAAACAATAAACTATTATAAATACAATAAGTTATTAGTGTTATTTTTATGAAATATAGTTATTTCTCCTTATCAGTTCATTAATTTTATAATTGTTTGTTAGGACAAATATTTAAATGTATCTAACCTTGTCTGCTAAATATTTTAGTTGTTAAAATATTTTATCAAAGTAAAACGCAATTGTTTTTTATGTTATTATTCCTCAAAACAAAAGTTTTGCTGTCTGTTTTGAAACAACCCGAAATAGAACTTCATTGATTCATTTTAAGTTTTTAACTGCAACTAACTAACTACTAACTAACTGAACCCGTGTTAGAAACAACCTACTCAAGTGAACAAATATCGACCCCAGAAAACATAACCGAAGGTTTGAATTCTTATGATTTATCTATATTCTATAAAAATTAGTTATCTATTAATAAAATTAATCGTAAATTGATAACATCTGACTGTAATTACTTATTATGAATCAGATGTGGTGGAGCCCGCTTCGGATGAAAATGGTAGCATCACAGGCTCAATCGAACAAGATGCTCCTGTAATTGAGGAAATTGTGACTGAAGGTTTGCATTATTGTTGTTAATGTATTTATAATTTCTGATTAAAATGAAATGATTTTGTTTAATCATAATTTTTATTATTTGCTCATAGATGCTGAAATTCCGCCTGCCACATCAGCTGCTGAAGTCGTAGAGAATCAAATTGAGGAAACCGTCGCTGAAATTCCAGTTGAGAAAGAAAAAGTTGAAGTAGCTGCTAAAGGTTTATTATTATAATTTATAGTTAATTACACACTGGTTTGCAAAAAATAACATGCTTACGGGTTAAAGTAACATGCTTAGGTTTTATGCTTTCAATTTTATAATGATTTTGGGTATTAAGGCTAACTTCTGTTAAATTATGGTGGATTGACCAAAATACTCTTTGACTTTTAGGCTATATAAAGTCAAATGGTGAAAATTCAAAGGGTATTTTAGTCATTTCACCCTAATTTAACAGAAGTTATTCATTCCCAAAATCATTACCAAACTGAAAGCATTATAATTTATAGTTATTTACTATTTTTTTAATTTTTTATTATAATTTTATTCTAAGTATCGCGTAATCACTTTCAAAACACGCGTCCAAACAGTTTTTAACAATCTTTTTTTGGTAACTATGACAGCAACGATAGCACCGGCTTTAGTGAAGCAACTGCGTGAAGAAACCGGTGCGGGTATGATGGACTGCAAAAAAGCCCTATCGGAAACCGAGGGCGATTTAGTCAAAGCACAAGAACTCCTAAGAAAAAAAGGGTTAGCAAGTGCTGACAAAAAGGCGAGTCGAGCGACAGCCGAGGGTAGAATCGGGTCATACATTCACGACAACCGAATCGGTGTCTTAATCGAAGTCAACTGCGAGACCGATTTCGTTTCACGAGGCGACATTTTCAAAGAATTAGTCAACGATTTAGCAATGCAAGTGGCTGCATGTCCTCAAGTTCAGTATTTAACACCCGAAGACGTACCGAAAGAAACAATTGAAAAAGAAAAAGAAATTGAGATGCAAAAAGAAGATCTTTTGTCGAAACCGGAGCAATTTAGGTCAAAGATTGTTGACGGGAGGATCAAGAAACGGGTTGATGAGCTGGCGTTGCTTGAACAGGCGTATATTAAGAACGATAAGGTTGTGGTTAAAGATTTTGTAAAGTCAACGATTGCAACGATTGGTGAGAATATAAAAGTCAAACGGTTCGTGAGGTTTAACCTCGGTGAAGGACTTGAAAAGAAAACTCAAGATTTTGCTGCTGAAGTTGCGGCTCAAACGGTAGTTAAAAAGGCGTCTGCAACACCAACTGAATCACAACCTGCAGTAACCGAAACAGTTGAAACTGTTGATGAGTAAGTTGAACCTTTTTCGGGTCAAAATGGGTTCAAATTGAAACACATGAGTTCGTTATGGGTCAAAAGGGGTTCAAGTTGAGTTCGGTTTGAAAGACATGGGTCGGGTATGGGTCAAAAGGGGTTCACTTAAAAACTTTTTACTTAAAAAGATTATATTTTCATAAATAAAATGTGTTGTTATGTTAGAAAAATATAATCTTTTTAAAGGTGTAGGAGATTTATGTATAAAATACATTGTGGTTGACTTCTAACCCGTTTGACCCGTTTCTTGTTAATGTTTCGATTTTACCTTTTTAGTTAGTTAGAGATAGAACATACCCAAATCGACTTATTTATAAGTAATGTTGTGTTTCAATAAAAAGATCATCTTTTTTAAGATTTAGTAGTATTTAAGAATCAAAACTACACCTTGATAAACAATTCCAAGATTCATATTTCTTTAAAACGTTTAGTAACAAACTTGTTCTACAAAATAGATACATTTCAATTTTTTGTCAAATTATCAAACTTTTTAACCAAATTGAATAACCAACACTATCTTTTCAGATTTTAGACCTAGATATTGTCTTAAAAACTGGTTCTTGATTCAAGATTTTCCCACAATTGATTCACTTTTTTACTTTTTATAATTTTAAAGGATTATTATATATTTATTTTTTATTTCTTTAGGGCACCAAAAGTAGCAATTTCAGCAGCATTAGTAAAGCAATTGCGCGAAGAGTCCGGTGCGGGTATGATGGACTGCAAAAAAGCCCTAACCGAAACCGGAGGCGACATCGCGAAAGCCCAAGAATACTTAAGAAAAAAAGGCCTATCAACCGCCGACAAAAAATCGGCCCGTTTAGCAGCCGAAGGTCGAATCGGGTCATACATTCACGACTCGCGTATCGGAGTCTTAATCGAAGTCAATTGTGAAACCGACTTCGTGGGCCGAAGTGACAAATTCAAAGAGTTAGTTGATGATTTAGCAATGCAAGTCGTTGCGTGCCCGAAAGTCGAGTACGTTTCAATCGAGGATATACCCGAAAGCATCGTGAACAAAGAAAAAGATATCGAGATGCAACGAGAAGATATTTTATCGAAACCCGAAAGTATTCGACCCAAAATTGTTGAAGGGCGCGTGTCGAAACGGTTGGGGGAGCTTGCATTGCTTGAACAACCGTTTCTTAAAGACGATTCGGTTCTTGTGAAGGATTTCGTGAAGCAAACGGTTGCAGCCATTGGTGAGAACATTAAGGTTCGAAGGTTCGTTCGGTTTACACTCGGTGAGTCGGTTGAGTCAGACGCAGAAGGAACCGAAACCGGAACCGGAAACGAGTCTTGAGATGAGTTTGTTTAGCCGGATGATTTGAGGAAGAAAGAGATGTTTGTTTTGCATTTTTGTATCGGATTTTCAGTTTTCTTGAATTATTGTTTTTTTAGTACGTTTAAAAGTTACATTACGAAACATGTTTTAAACTTTGTTTAACCATTGCAAACTGAATAATGTTATATTGATATCAAGTTATGTATAATTTATAAAAAGAAAAAAGGGCATTTGTTTTACATTAAATTGTTTATGCTGTTGCATTTTTTATTGGTAAATACTTCTTCAATTACTTCTCACTTTAAAACATGAAATTGTCTTGAAAGTTTACCAATTTTGATCCGTTCACTTGTTTCTTTTTATTTCTAGTCAATTTACCATTACGCATATGCTTTGTGCTTTAGACATATTTAATATTTCAAGAAGCTTGTTTAATGTTCATATAAACAATTTAATGTCCTTTTTTTTAGATTGAAGAAAAATATCATTTTGCTTTAAAAACTGAATAATTCATATAATAACATGATATAGTTTCTCATTAAAAAATATATATATATATATATTTATACTTATATGAACTACAATTCATATAAATTAATCCTAAATCTGCTTTACTAACTTACCAAATTGTATTTTATTAACTAACGTCATAAAATATACAATTTGTATGATTCGAACTCTCACCTATTAGTAAGGGAAATACACCATTTTTCTTATGAACTACAGTTTTTTCACCTAAATATTAATCTAACTTGTTCTAGTAGAAATTTGAACTCACATCACAATTTTGTCTAAACAATACCATTATCATTAGATTACAAGATACCAATGATTTCGAGCTCAAGTGGTTAAGAGAAGGTGTTGACTTGAGACTCTCTCTTTAAGGGTCTTAGGTTCAACTCTTGCTCAGAATTCATGTGATGGGGAGAAAACTGCACGTTGAATACTTGGATTGAGGTCACCGGCCGCGATTCGAACCTGAGCAGGAAATAGAGTTTACAAATTTCATCTGGTTCCTATTTATCTGGGGGGTGCGGTCTCATGGAGGTCGAGGAATCAACCTTAGCTAGCACGTCAAATCCCCTGTCGTTTCAAGAAAAATTTGATTACAAGATAATAATAATAATAATAATAATAATAATAATAATAATAATAATAATAATAATAATAATAATGAAAAAAAAAATATAATCATGACCCGTTGTTCGCTTACTGTTTAGTGTGTACCCAACTCGCCAATGACCAAACCGCTAGTGGGCGGGTCGGTCCGAGATTGATTTTAGATATAGACACGCAACCAGTGTTGAGATGTCACATGTTTGGCTGCAACTTGTTTATAAACATTCAAGGAATATCGACATACAATATAAGTTATTAAGTTTCAAACCAGTTTATTCTATTT
This sequence comes from Stevia rebaudiana, assembly GCA_009936405.2. Lineage (NCBI taxonomy): Eukaryota > Viridiplantae > Streptophyta > Magnoliopsida > Asterales > Asteraceae > Stevia > Stevia rebaudiana. Next base: position 10,554,689 of record WOUH02000002.1, on the reverse strand, counting down.
CGTCTTACTTTTTTATCCGTAGAGAAATATTTGACTTTATCAACTTCAATAATTTGTTATGATGTTGAATATTATCATTGAAAATTCCATAGTTTCTTGCTTTCCAAATGACCAATACAGTTGAATAATATTGCTTAAGTAACTTTCTTATGAAGGCTGCAACTTTTTTGTATTGACTGAAGCAATATTATCGAATTGTTTTTGGATTCTATTTCTTATTTCTTTATTGCCAAACAGGATTTGTTTAAAGTTATACAATTTAACAACTTGATAATTAAGGTAATTAATAAGTAATCAACCCACATGTGATACAATGTTGTTTTTGATACAATGTATATACAATAATACAAGCTAACCAAAGACCCTCAATGGTGGACGAGTTTTGATGAAATATGACGGTCTTGGTGATGAACAACGATGCTTTATGATGTACCATGACGTTCTCGATGGAAAACATCTAAACAACCACCAAAACAACATGTGAAGACGAAGGTCTACAATAAGACTTTTAACTCTAAATTGATTAAAATAAGAAATTCGCGTATCAAGTCGTGCTTACTATCTAGCTCCTAAGATAGGTGTGAAAGGATTGCAGGCTAGATTCAAGGTATGCGATTCCACTTCGCTTTCAAGCAAGATTGGGTGAGTGTTCAATGTACTTTAGTAATAGTATGAAAGCTCTAGTGGGCGGTGGCTTATCGAAGCACTACTTGATAAAATCAGTAATAAAAAGAAAGACCTGCCCTTTCGGTGAATGATTAGCAACGATTCTGCGAAGATGCTAACACTAATGAATCGATAAGAATCAGTGATTGAGGGAAATTATAATTCTTTTATTTAAAAACTAAATAAACATGAAAATAAACCAACTAATGGAAGAAGAAAAACAGCTAAAATAAATATTATCGAATTACATTAACAAGCGATGTAACATCACAAGCTATTATTCTGATTAAATTTTTTAAAGATGATTGATCATGATGTTATTTGTTTTCTTAGTGTGGATTATATGATCCGATTACCATAAAATTTTCTACCCAAGTTTTAACCACAATTGTTATAAACAGTACAAAATTACTACTAATATAACTAACCACATTTAATCATATTATGTCGCAAATTCGTTGGTGAAGTGATCACCGATGAGAACCTAGCTATCACCTATCAGTGATGCTCTATCAGGGTAACCCGTCGATGTTTATATTTTATCTTTTGAAACGTCTATATTATTTCTTTTGAAACTACTTTTTGGTCGTTTCCGTCATTCATCATCAAAGATTAGTTTGCAATTACTATAGGCTTATCCTTCGATAATATTCCATCATTATTCTATTAATGAATATAACCATAAATACGAGATTTAGACACATATTTAAGACTCGTATAGCAATTAATGTGACCTAAGACATAATAAAATATGTTCAAAGACTAGTTAAAATGGGTATATCGGACATGTGACCGGCCTGCGACACTCACGTCACAATGATAATTAAAACGCTGAAAACAATCAGCTCACTCGCTACTACAAGTTGGGTTGCACGGAACATGTACTACGCTTAAGCTTTAAGCATAAATATTATTTTGGCCTACCAATTAAGGTTGTAACTTGTAACAAAGGTAAATTGGCGTAAAATTTGGGCTATTTATTAGATAGTCCATATCGCACAAGGAAATTTGATCAATCTTATTCCTAATAATCTTTTTTTAATACAAAAGTTACCTCGTTTTGGTTTCTTTTATTTGATAAATATTTTGAATTACGAATTTCCAGGAAAATAAACTGCTTCTAGAAAATCGAGTCAGATTAGAACATAGTTTTTACTTGTCATTTTAATAATCTCTATTCAAACAAAAGACACGTTGAATAGTCTTTGTGAAGAATAATTGTTTAGCACAAGTTCACGTTTGGTTGATTAAATTAAAATACACAAAATCCTTAAGAAAATCACTACCTTTGCTTGCCATTTATAGGTGATTACCAGAAGATCACGTATCCTAGATTCCTAGGGGGTTTAATAATGTTTATTACAAAAGGTTAAAGATTCAGGTTTCTTGTAAACAAATGATGTAGATTTAAAAATAATGATGTAGATTAAAAGATATGTTTAGAGGGTGTAATTTCAATCAGTTATCTACTAAACATATACAAGCTAGCATGAAATTAATTTAACAACCGTTGTAGAGTAGAGAGAGAACTAGAGTGGCTTTAGAGGGTCCGATTTAAAAAAAAAAAATTATGATTAATAGAATATTGATGTTTCTTTTTTATTTGACATGTTAACTCATGAATGGTGTACTAATTAATTGAAACATACAGCGAGGATTGAGGACACTACTATAAAAAGTTATTACCGATGGCCACTTCTATCAACAATCCATCGGGAACGGTTATTGACGGATTTCTGTCGGTATAGAATGGTCAACAAAACAATTATGAATATTTTTGAGACAAATTAAGTTTCGTAGTTAATTAATTAATTAATTAATTAAAAAAATTACTCTTGGTACGTATTTACTAAGAGATCATTGA
>WOUH02000002.1:10540171-10552059 GCA_009936405.2 Stevia rebaudiana | reverse complement strand
ATCATTTGAAGAATTATATCTACATTGAAGCTGCTAAAGAAGCACATGTTGCTGTAGAAAAGAGAGTGATTGTCATAAATAAAGAATTTTATGATAAAGTAGGTGATCGCTCAGGAATTCTACTTTGGGGATATGATGGTCAAAGTAACGTTAATTTTGTTCATTAAAAGAAAAGGTAGAAATATTGATTACTATGATCGATGGGCAAATTTTTGTTCTTTGACTAAGGTAGATTTGACTGAGCTAAGTCGAGCAGATATTTTAAATGAAAGTGGAAACCAAAAGGCTTTGGATTTGTATAATAGAATAGCTGATCAAGTGGCTAAAGAATTTTCAGATATGCAAACAGCTCCCACAAGTGTTAGAGTTTTCAATGATGTTTTTTATCCTCGAATGAACAAACCGATTAAAAATGTTTGTTAGCCTGCTACAGAGAAGATGAAGATTGTACCTATTGTTGATCGATATCCAGATGGAAGTTTAAATGATTTTGAATATTGGTATTTAGAAGATAAGACAATGAGTGCAAAGGTACGTTGTAAAGATCCAGAATATGTGTTTCATGAACCATTGGAGTTGGTACGTTTTTGTGAAAATGATATACAAATATTGGCTAAACATCAAATCAAGACGGAAGCTATTTTGGAGGAAATAGGAAAGCTTTGGACTGGAACAGTGGCTTAAATCATTAAGATGAGAGTATGGGCTGATGGTGATGGTACGGCGATGGTGACAATTAAAACTCGTAATCAATGGAACTAGGGGGATATTGTAAGGTCATGGTTAGTAGTTCCATGTTTGCGAATTAGCTTACTGGACTTAAAGTAAACTAGTTTTAGTTATTGGGCTCATATGGGATGCGAGTAGATATAGTCATGTAAGGCTAATCTATAAAGCCATCTTGTAGTCAGTATTAGGTTAGCACGAGCAACTGATAGAGAGTTCTCTTTGATTTCATGAACCAGACGATTGAAAGCTAATAGTAAATCGTGTGCATTTGGAAGTTTATCTACGTGTTTGTGTTTAATTCTTCAACCGGTATTGTGTTCTTATTTGTTATTAACATAATTTTTATTGGTTGTTTGTTGCTAAAACATAATTGTAATCACTTAATCAAATGGAACTTGTTTAGAACACTTGATTAGTTTTTGCATAATCTTGTGTTTGTCGATATCTTATTGAAAGATTCGGACTCAGGACTTACAATTTTCCAACGGATCACCTACAAGTTTTAGTGACGGTCTAGTGTGACAGTTCCAGACGATACCGATAGTGTAGTTAATAAGCGACCATATATCGACCAGTAAAATTTTGTCAATAATATGCACTCATTTAATTAATGGTGGAGGTTTGTTAATTGTTTAATTAACAAAAAATTAATTAATTGGGACATCTAATGTTTTCATTAGCTTATAGTTGAACGCTTCAAATTACTGTATGTCACTTTCGAGTTTCAAAAATTAAGCAATACAAATTCAAGATTCTAACTTGATTTTTTTCCAAATGTATCCATCATGTTTTAAAACAACTAATTTTCAATTTCACGTGGGTTTGTGTGTTCAAACCAATTACTTGCCAAACAATCATCAGCCACTTGTAAACTCAATTCTACGAACAAGCTAGAACTAAACAGTTGACACTTCCTACATATATACGTGTCATTCTTTTAATATCATCCACTTCTTGCATTATAAAAACCTAATATCCAATCTTTGAAGATCAAACTTTTAAAAACCTTTAGAAACTCACAAACACACAAAGATGAAGTTTTTCTTGATGACATTTGCATGGTTTGTAGTAGGGATATGTTTCTTGGTAAATAGAGGGGAATGTGGGATTCCCAAGTCTTTATTGAAAGATATTGATAGTGTAAACAAGGTTGGTTCATATATTGGAGTTGTTGTCCCAAACGGTTTCGAAATGAATCCTCTTCTGCAGTCGTCGAGCTTTGTAGTAAATCAAAAGCGCCCTTATCTTGATATTTCTGGTAAGATAGTGTGTGTGATTTGGTCTAATAGTATTTAGAAAAGTAATCTTGGATACAACTCAGTTTCGATCAATAGAACTTATACCGAAACGTAGATAAATAATTTTTATCAAAATATTATGTTAATATATAATTAGAGAAAACTTAGATCATATGTTATATCGAAATCGAATAAAAAAAGAAACTCAAAATCTTGTGAGTGAATTTGCTACTTAATTTTAGTAGTTATGATATCTCATTTTACGAGCTTGAAGAGCCACAACTAATAGTTAACTCACAAATCAAAACCAAATGAATAAAAGTTGGGAAATGGATGACTATTTATTTATATATCTTGAAATAATGAAATGTTCTCATCTTTTACTTTTGTGTTCTAAAAAATCGTAACCTAATACATATTTATTTCATCAGGAAGAAGGTTTCGTATAGGAACTCTTGAAAATCAAAGGGTTATTATCGTCATGACCGGTTTAAGCATGGTATGTGACCGAAATGTAACAAAGATTAGGGTTCAATTGATTTTGCCTTTATATCTTATCACAAGTACTTATGAATTGTTATCTAATTTTCATGTTATAAACTTTATTTCACTTGATCTCATTGGTTAGCAGGGTATTACTTTGATCTCATGGCATCTTAAACATTAATTTATATATTTGTGTAGCTAAATGCAGGTATTACGACACAATTGTTATTAAGTTTGTTTAACGTGAAAGGAGTTTTACATTTTGGTATCGCGGGAAATGCAAATACTGAACTTGAAATTGGAGATGTGGTAATCCCCAAGTTTTGGGCTCATACAGGCTTGTGGTTATGGCAGGTATATTAATATTTTCGTGTCACACAATAAAATAATAATGACCAAAAACATGTTTAAAAAACTAATAGTAAAATATTGAATTAGCAAGTTAACAACATTATTAGTCATAATAATAATGATTTGTGTTTATATAGAGATATGGACAAGGGCCCGAAAGTGAGTTACCTCTAGAATCAAATGGGGACTACACAAGAAATATTGGTTACCTACAGTTTTCGGACTACAATAATGACACAACCGTAGACAACTTATTAAATAACGTATGGTTTCAACCCGAAGAAGTATTTCCAATCAACACAACTCCAGAAGCCAGACAACATGTATTTTGGGTGCCCGTTAACAAGCGCTACTTTTCACTTTCAAAGAAGCTCGAGGTACTAAGTTTTTCAATGTTTTTTATAACCAGACTGGTAAAACTGGTTGTCTTAATGATTCACTCACCAAAGCAGTATTAAAAACCAAAAAAACACACACATATAATTAATTTAAAACGAAATACAAAACTAAATTTACTAATTTATCCTTTGGTCTGGATTTGCAATTTCAAGAAATATGAAGCCTGAAATAGTAAATGAATCATAAACTAGTTATTGAGATTTTAGAATTAAACAAATACATATATTAAAAAGGTTTTTAAATCAATCTGGTCCAACCATCGGTCCAGTTCAGTCAGTCTGGCCCATACACAGACGATCCAAATGAAGGGATTCAAGAATCAAGATTACTCAACCGGACGGGTTATGTAGTCGCTTCCGGGTTCAACCAAGAGATCATTATTAATTCTTGCAAATTTATAAGTTGATCCTTATTCCAAACAAGGGTTAAAGTTGTAGTTTTGTGATTGTGTAGGGCATGCAATTGGAGAAATGTATAAATGCTACAACTTGTTTACCAAGGGCACCTAAAGTGGCAAGAGTTGAGAGGGGTGTAAGTGCAAACATGTTTATAGATAATGGGGCTTATAGAACATTTCTAAATTCCAAATTTAATGTGACACCAATTGATATGGAGAGTGCTGCAGTTGCCCTAATTTGTTATCAACAAAAAATCCCATTTCTTGCAATTAGGGCTCTTTCTGATTTAGCTGGTGGAGGTTCTTCAATTTCTAATGAAGCTTCCATTTTTGCCCCTTTAGCTGCTCAAAATGCAGTTGCTACATTAATTAAATTTGTGCAACTATTGCACTCATAATGGGGTTTTTAGTAATTTCACAATCCTATTTGGATATCTTGTAAAAAAACGTATCTATAGTGATTATATTCTTGTTTTGTAACATTTTATTTTTGTTTCTTTCCTTCAATAAAAATGCACTTGTGTATTATTAATCTTTTTCACTATAAAAAGACAAATCAATTGTTTATTTGTTTTATTGCCTTATGTTTTTTTTATCTCCCTTCCAATAAATAAAGTTTTGTTTTTTATTTCTAGTTGGACAAATTCAAGCAATCTTGTTTGATTTTTTCTAATCCAAACATTTCAAGAGTTTGATTCTTTTTCCATGAAATATCCTCAAAGAAATCAAAATTACCGGATAAAGATTCTAATTTGAACTATCTTTAATAAACATTTCTTGCTGGACATTAATCCTAACATCCTAATCGACAATTACTAGAAAAATAAAAGATAAATCTTTTTATCATTTTCAGACTGAACTTCTTAAGAAAAATCTTGTCTTATTGGAAGAAAGCATCAAAAAAGCCATTGTTGGACTAAATGTTTACAAACTAATTCTCTATAAATTCTTGAAAAACTTTTCGTTTTCATTTGTAACAAACACTTCTTGCAATTCTTTCATGGAAGATTTTGAGAGTCACATTAGTAATGGAAAGAATACACCACCTAAAGATTTTGTATGTCCAATAACAAAACATATATTCGACGATCCGGTTACATTAGAAACGGGTCAAACCTATGAACGAAAAGCAATTCAAGAATGGATCAATAGAGGAAACAACACATGCCCAATTACACACCAAAAGCTTCATAATCTTCAACTTCCAAAAACTAATTATGTCCTCAAAAGATTGATTGCAAGTTGGAAAGAATTAACACCTTGCAATGAGTATGAATATCAAGAAACAAATGATCATTATCATGATCATGTTCATGTCTCTCAAACAATCTATGATCATTTTTCTTCCAATATGATCATAGATCGAACGATTGATGGAAATATTAATGAACTTAGACTTGCGATTACAGATCTTTGTACTTCACAAGTTTTAAAAAAAGCCGAATTGGCGGTTCTCAAAATTGAAAGATTCTGGCAAGAAGCGAAAATGGAAGTTGAGATTCAAACTTTGCTATCTAAACCGCCTGTTGTGAATGGATTTGTGGAGATTTTATTCAATTCGGTTGACACCCACGTGTTGAAAGCAACTGTTTTTCTTCTTTGTGAGGTGGGTTCTAGAGATCATGATGTGATTTCAACTCTAACGCGCGTTAATTCTGATGTTGAATGCATAATATCCCTTTTCAAGAACGGTTTGTTTGAGGCTGTTGTGTTGATTTACTTTCTAAAACCTTCAATTTCAACTTTTTTACAAATGAATATGGCGAATAATCTTCTAACCGTTGTTCAGAAACGTGAAGATGAATTTGTGAAAATGTGTATGAATCCAAAAGCAGCTTCTGTGATATTATTATCACAAATTATTGACAATGATGATGATAATGGTGCAAGTTTAGAAGTTATTAAAAGTATTATTTCTGGGAAAACTATAGAATGCATTATTAAGTGTTTGGAACTTAATTCTGCAGAAGAAAAAATTGCAGCCATGAAAATACTTTTGAGATGCATTAAAAAAGATGGAAAATGTAGAAACTTTATTGCTGATAAAGTTGAGCTTGCTCCTGTTTTAGAGTGCTTTCTTAAAGTTAATGATCAAGAACGGTTTGAGATTGTACAGTTTCTTTCTGAGTTAGTTAAACTAAACAGGTATCTCTTTTCTTGTATTTGTAGATAATTTTAAGGTTAAGAGTTAATTACACAGATGGTCCCAATGGTTTGGGTTATATAACACATTCAGATATTAAGACTGGCTTCTGTTAAGAAAAAAAGTAACAACTTTGGAGTTTGTGTTTTCGTTTTTTTACGATTTTGGGTATTAAGGTGTGCAATGAACAAAATACCCTTAAGGTTTTTGAGTAGTCAAAGGGTATTTTGGTTGTTTGACTTTCATTTAACCGAAAAGTTAACAAAAGTTGGCATTAATGCCCAAACTCGTAACAAAACTGAAAGCACGAACACCAGACTTTTTACTTGTAGCCCTTATCAGTATCTAAACATGTTACTTTGCCCAAACTATAGGGACTATCTATGTGATTAACTCTAAGGTTAATTTCATTAAACAACCACCTTGAATTGTCATATTGTAGTCACTAAAGTCTTATTTTGATCTTTTTTTTAACTAGGAGAACATTCAATAATCAAATCTTGCATATCATAAAAGATGAAGGTACATATAGTACAATGCACACCCTACTCGTATATCTGCAAACTGCTCAAACCGATCAATCCCCAATCATTGCGGGTCTCCTTCTACAACTTGATCTTCTGGTTCGACTCTTGACCTTTTTATTAATCCATACGCATAAATATAAACTTTAAAGTATATAAATGAGGGTGTAATAGTATAACTTTATACAAATTTCATTGTAGGTTGAACCAAGAAAGATGAGTATTTATAGAGAAGAAGCAATTGATAATTTAATATCATGTCTTATAAATTCTAACTCTCCCGATGCTCAACTTGCTGCTGCTGACACGCTTTTGACCCTTCAAGGGCGATTTTCTTATTCTGGGAAACCTCTCCTTCGAAAATTTCTTCTGGAACGTGCTGGAAATGATAAAAATTATAGATCTACAACGCGGTCTAGAGATGATCGAGAAACTATGGTTTGTAGTTGTTTGATATTTTTTTTTAAATTATAAACAAGATCATAAGTTTGTTTCATCATAGGGTAAACTTGTAATTTTGAATCTACCAAAGAATGATCAGAAACCACTCATTCAAAAGAAAAGTTAATTAAATGGTAGATATGGTTAGAGTAAATTAATATGTTTGAGTACTAAGCAAAAAAAGTAGCATGTCAGGTTGTGCTTACAATTTGTAACGAGTTTAGGTATTAAGACTAACTTTGTTAACTTTTTCGTTTAGTTAGAATGAAATGACAATAATACCCTTTAATTTTTTTTGAAAGTTTATTTAGTCATTTTACCCTAATTTAATCAAAAAGTTAGCATTCATACTCAAACTCGTTACAAAACTGAAACAAACCCAAAATTGTTACTTTTAAATATTAGTAACAAAAACTTGTTACTTTCAAATCTTAGTAACATATTACTTTGCTCAAAACATAAGGGCTATATATATGTGTAATTAACCGTTGTTCGAAAAAAAAACCTGTGTAATTAACCCTTAAAATGTTTACTTCACTCTATAATTAAAACACATAAGCACTTTTTGCATCCAAACACTCACAGAAAGGCTCCTCTACGCGCTTTTAAAAAGCGCGCAAGAAGCAAATTAGTAATATAACTAAATAAGACACTTTTACTTTAGGAAGAAGAAAAAGCTGCACAAGAATGGGAGAAAAAGATGGCATATGTTTTAGTAAACCATGAAACCGGTCTTATTTTCGAGGCGTTATCAGAAGGATTAAAAAGTAGACATGCAGAAATATGTTTAGGATGTTTTATTTCTGCAACATGGCTTCTACAAATGCTGACTCAACTTCCTGAAATTGGTGTTCTAAAAATAGCGCGCGTTTGTTTGCTTAAACGATTCGTGTCAATCTTTAAGTCTGCAAAAGATATAGAAGATAAAACTATTTCCATGCTTGCACTTAGTAGTTTCATCCATGATCCTGGTTTGCATCCGTTAATTAATAACTTTAGACTTATGAATTATGATTCTGATAAATTATGTTAATCTTTGTGTCGTTTGGGTTTTTTGTAGATGGCGTACGCGATATAACTGTTTACAAGAAGGATATTAGCAAGGGTTTGAGAGAATTCAAGAAATCATCTACTGTTGCATCTGAAATGCTTAAAGTTTTTTCAGAAGGAAGTGATTCTAGTATTGTAAGTTTCTCTAAAAAATAATTTTTAATTTAAAAAATGAGTTATTTTCAAAAAATTTAATGACAAATGGGGCCTTTTTTTTCCAATTATGGTTAAGATATCACACCACTGTTTTAGATTTGCTATCTTAAATTATTAAAACTCGGAATTTAAAAAAAAATGACCCATTTGCAGTCAGGACTTTAAAACAGAACATTCTTGAAGAAATTTTTTTCCTCAAAACACTAATTGTTGTACGAAAACACAATAAAATTAAAGATTTAGATCAATAACATGAAGAAAAACAACAACCTAATCATTCATTATTCATCAGGAATTGTGGAATCATAGAGAATTAGCTCAAGAAGATTGCAGCATAAATGGAATTGTTCTATCAATCGTATGCCATAAAGACAAGATCTTTTCGGGTCATTCAGATGGTACCATAAAGGTAAATCATTTCTGATTTCTTCACTCAACGACTGAAATTAGATACATCTAACTATCATAATCCGTTAAAACTGATAAATCAATCATTCAATCGTTGAATTCTCAACAAAACAACGAAGATTTGGACTGGTAAGTACACAAATAAAGGTAAAGATAGTGTTCTTCGTCTTACCCAAGAGATTCGAGAGCATACAAAAGCAGTTACCAGCTTAACTGTTCTTCAATCAGGAAACACCCTGTATAGCGGATCGCACGATCGAACAATTAGGGTAAGAAATCGTTAATCAAGATCCCAATTTTGTGAATTTAGGGTTTCTGATGCATTTCGTCGATTTGAATTTGGTGAATCAGGTATGGTCGATCAACAACGAAGATGTTTACTGTGAAGAAGTGTTTGATGTGAAAGAACATGTGAATAATCTGCAAATCGCAAACAGTATCTCGTGTTTCATTCCCCAAGGTCCTGGAATCAAGGTAGAATTCGAATCACGATTCACGAGTCGTGTGAATGAATCAAATTTTCAGGTTTTTTTTAATAAACGAATCAATAAGAACAAATTTAGACGTTCAAAATAAATAAATAAATAAATAAATTTGAACTAATTTTGTTGTTTTGTTTAAAGGAACGTGAACACGTGTTTTATTTATTAATTTGCCATGTGAATATGTGATTGAATTGGATTCCCACGTTTTTCTTAATAAACTAAGGAATATGAAGGAATTTTGTTACTTTAATTAGTAGTTTAAATGTTTAATCAGTAACATTAACACATGTTATACTTATTACATGCTCTGTTTATTTATTTGTCATGTGACTGAACGAATTTTCAGGTTTTTCTAATAAACGAATTAAAATGAACTATATTTTTTTTTTCTAAAGGAATAGCACATGTTTTATTTCTTTATTTGTTGAGTGACTGAACCGAAATTTCAAAAAAAAAAATTTAATAAAGGAATTGAAATGAACTAGTTTTGTTTTTTTAGTTAGGAACATGTACACATGTTTAATCTATTTATTTTTGTTTAGAACGTTAGATTAGTTGCGTGTGGTTTTGGTTGTGTTGTTAGTGTATGTTCATTTACTTCCCTTTATTTACTTTTTTATGTTTGTTAAATGTTCATGACACGTTTATTTTCTTAATTAACAAAGGAACACAAACATGAAAACTTGTTTTGTTTGATTAGTCATATCCGATCATTAGAACCTATTCAATTCGGTTAAAACCCAATGAACAAGCATAAACATGATTTGTTTGTCTTTGCTTCATTTACAAGTCTACGGAAACTCAATTTTGGGGTAAGTTTAGAATCTAACCTTAAATTTTATTAGGTTCATTCGTGGAGCGGAGAATCGAAATTACTGAATCCAAGCAAAGTTGTTAAGTGTTTAGAGCTCGTTAATGGAAGATTGTATTCTGGATGTCTGGATAATAGCATTCAGGTGCCACATTTGATTGTGATTTTTGCAGTTTTTACTTGTAATGTGATTATTATCGCTCTTGAAATGTTTACAGTACATCGATCTGGCCACTGGAACATTAACATCCGTTCAAAGTGGATCAAGAAAGCTTCTAGCGAAAGGGAATCGAGTCAATGTATTGCAAATTCATGATGGATTCATATATGCAGCATGTTCTTCCATAGAAGGAACCGCATTTAAGGTAATGTTTTAAGTAGTCACATGATATCGAATCAGTTGTTTTATTGGTTTACTCGCAGAAACAACCTAAGTATTAAGTTAATAAGTAAATGAGATTTTTAAAGAAATGAAACACTCATCAATAGCGGTAGCAAAAAAGTTACAAATTTGGACCATAGGTCAAGTAAGGTAATAATAGAATTATTATTTTTATTAGAAATACACTATAAATAGAGTATTTCTCACTTTTATTCATTTTTCAACTAAGTAATGAATTAATAGTTTAATTGTTTGTTTCTTTGATGTAATATTTTGTTTTCATTTTCTTAAAGATATGGGACGCCTCGACTTACAATTTGGTCCGGTCTATATCGTTGACGAGTGATGTACGAACAATGGCGGTTAGCTCAGAGTTTATTTACTTTGGTTGTAAAATGGGAATATTGGAAGTGTGGTGTAGAAACAAACTTGTGAAGAAAGAAACACTTCAACTTGGTACAAACGGTAAAGTAACTTGCATGTTTCTCGACAACAATGAAGATATATTGGTGATTGGAACCTCCGATGGTAGAATTCAGGTAGATTCAAGTTTCAAATATCTATATTTTATAGAATCTGTTTGGTCTAATTTTTTAAATTGTTTTCCTTTGATTGAATGGAGTTGTTTATGATGATTTGTAGGTATGGGGAGTGAGCTGAAAATGAAGACCTTTGAGTGAATTCTAAGAATTCAATATCGAAGTGGGTGAAAGATTGTTGTAATTTTATATCTTATTAAGTGATTATAGTATATATAGATAGAGAGAGTTCATAAATTTAATAAAATTCAATCAAATGGTGTTATGAAAGGTAACTAGATAGTTTGATACATTAAGTTGTCATTTTCTATTTGTCAGAAAGAAACAAAAATTAAAATGTACAAAGTCGTTCCAAAAGTTAAAGAGATTTGTAACTATTTGCATATGGTGATAATAATGCTTTTTAACTGCTAATCTTTTTTCTACTCACTTCAACCTAAATCTATATTGTGTCTTAAATAAACTGAAACTCAATACCTCTTGAGTGAACGCATACACCTTTACCACTAGACCAATCTAGATTTTGTATCCAGTAATAGTAGATTGTTAGACTAATCTAAAAGTCAAATTAAGATAGTGACAAGTATGGGTCTATCATACTGAATCTTAAAATCGACTTATTAAGATAGCAATCTCATAGCCTGTCTATGACAAGACTCAAACCTAAGACCTCATAGTGAGATGTCAATGGGCTACCGTCAAGTTATAAATCACGTCTATTCCTATTCCTTCTCATACATCCATTATAAACCACGTCTTCATCTTTTACACTATATAGAAGACAAAGTGTTGTATTAGTTATCGCATATTAAATAACTAGATTTGAAACATGTGTATTACACGTGCTATATAAAATATATTAAATGATGAAATAGTCAAAAAGAGTAAAGTGTCGATCTGGTGCTAAGCGTAGCACCTGCGTTTAAGATTAAATAAAAAGAATATTAAAGTTAGATGGGAATAAATATATATGAAAGATGATGTAAGATAAACGAGAAAAATGAATTTTGAACTATCAAAATTATGAACTCTGACCTTAAAAAAATTAACGAAATTTATTGAGAAAATTTTATTAGGATTCATATGTGTGCCTCTATGTATCATTTTTATCAAACTTTCAATTGTAATATTTAATATTTGTAACTCAACTATGTTATTTAATTAATTAATTTATTAAATGTCTATATATTTGTTTGTCAAAATTAAACAAAATCTGTTCATGTTAAGAGTAATTTAACATTTCCAAAAATACAAAGCTGAAAAGACCCCATATGTAACGACTGGCCAAATTCCGGCAGTCAACCGATCAATTTCCGACCTTTGACTATGTGTAATCCGGCTATATGCCA
>WOUH02000002.1:10518731-10540071 GCA_009936405.2 Stevia rebaudiana | reverse complement strand
GATTCTAATATTTTTTCATGGTTAATATTTGCAGGAATTTCAATGCCTTTATGACACTTATTGTGAGGTTTTGATCTGTTTTCAGTTTTTATTGAGTATTTTTCCTTCAACTGAACTTTGAAAAATAAAACTTATAAGTTGTAAAATGGATTCATCCCATGAGTTTGATATATATTATTCATATTTATTGCGGATGGAATCAATTGTACTTTGTTAAATGAATATATGCATACATTTGCATGTTCATCTTCGTGCTTTTTGTATCATTCATTTGTTTTATTCTCAAAAGAGATGTATTTACATGTTTATATTTAGATGCACGTGTAGGTATTTGTATATCTTTATGTAATTGGTTTTATAGTGTAAAAACACATGTAATGAAACAAAACTTATTTCCTAAACAATGCACACGTGCATTAGAAAAAATACATGTTTTGTACTAAAAAAAGTAATCATTCATGTCTTGTATTAACAGTTTAACACTAGTGTACAGAACCATATCTAAACGTAGCTATAAGCCTATAACTTTAAGCAATTCAATTAACAAAAGTTGCAAAGGTTTAGAGCATTCACATTTGAATCTTTAAAAATTATGTGAGTGAGTTATTTATATTATAAAGACTGGTTGAAAGTGATTGTAAGTTAGAGATATAGAGAAACTGGTGAAACCGGTACATATATAGAAAAAACTGTTTAATAAAGTAAATATGAGAAAAAAAAAGGAACGATAAATGTATAAAAATCTATTATGTGATTGAATTAAATAGATAAAGGTAACGATAAAGGTATAAAAAATATTATTTAATTGAATATAAGATAAAAAAGGTAGTGATAAAGGCATAAAAATAATTATTAAATTGAATATAAGAGAGAAAAAAGAGTAATTTTTATTGAATTATAAATATAGAGACTCAAATGTGAATGCTTTTAAATGTTAATATGTATTAAACAAATCTTGTGTGTTATGATGCAAACGTATGAAATCATAATGAAAATTAAATTTAGTAAATTTTAAAAAACTCTCAAGTTGTTATATTCATGTTTGGAATACGTAAAATTTCTTTAAAAAATGCGTTAATAGTACATAAATGATTGCATGTATAAAAAGATTATCAAAATTAGTTTAAAGCATAACACCATTTTGCATACAGTTCTGGTGCCAGACAAAATTAGAAGAAAAGAGAAAACAGTATACAAAAGATTCCTGCAAAAAATCATATAATTTGCATTTTATATAAAAAAGCTATTGGTTTTATACTATTTATGCAAAATTCAACTAATATTACACAACTAAATTCAGCTCAAAATTTAATGGCTAAAGATTTGTAAAACGACTAGAACTATTTGATCCTTTTCGCCTTCTACGCCTCTTTTGTCTGATTCTCCAGAAATTTATTAAAAGCAAAATCCCTGTAATAAATTAAAATCTATTAAACTAAACTGTTAATCTTATCATATATAAGTTCTATAATTGCAAAACTTTGCTAACCTAAAACAGCAACAGCAGCAGGTACAAGCCAATGACTTGGAAATACAACTGGTGCATCCAGCTACAAAAATTGAAATATATATAAAGTTAAACCAATATCATTTTATTCAGAAGCTAAAAAAACCAACTATCGTGCTTTAATAATAATAATAACCACCGCATGCAAAAAAACACATAAAAAATTAGTTTTCACATGTGAAAAAAAATTTATATAAAATTCTCAAAGATTTTTCATATAAACACTCGTAGAAGCCGTTCGAGCAAAAAAAAAAATTTTAAAATAAAAAATATTTAAGCTAAAAATTACAAAAAGATTTTTTTTATTAAAACAGTGTGTCTTCATGTGTTTTATATATAAAAGCTCCTAAAAATTATGTAAAAAAGAATTTTTTTCACGTGTGAAAATGAGTTTTTTTTATGTGTTTTCTGCGTGTTAAACACATGGTTCCCCAGTTCTCTATATTTTTAGGTTCCCCAACAAACCCTTTCCCAAATAATAATAATAAAAAAAATAAAACAATAATAATAATAATAAGTTTAAGGGATTGATTACTTACATCATCTCTATCTCTATACAGCAAACCAAGAAACTTATTTCCAGAATAAATGTCTTTATTTTTGTCAACAACTTTTGGGGTTTTCAAAATCAAAACATCAGATGAAGAATTCAAACCCATTCCAAGATCAATTGATTTATAACCCGGTAATCGCCTATTCCGACCTCTAACCTGTAATCCATAACCTTTTGTTCCCCAAACATCAAACCTTGAATCACTTCTGCAAATCAATTCTTTTCCAACAACTGCAGAATATGTTGAGAAATTCAAATCGGTTCTTCGTGTTGGTAGTTGATCGTCATTTTGGTGCAATGGTGTTTTTAGTTTGACCGAATTTGAAAAGAGTATGGGGTCTTTGACTTTTTTGCCAGTGAAATCAAGTATTTTTCTTAAAAGTGAATAACAGTTTGTAACCATATGACTGCTGTCCAAACAGTTGGAATCTCCATATACAGCAATTCTACTTTCTCCAATTTCCATTAATCCAAGAATTGCTGACTCAGCCTATTATTACATGTCATAAATGTCATAATTAATATTCATACAAATAAAAATTAATTACACAAATGGTCCGTTTGGTTTGCAGAAAATAACAAGTTTCAACATATTTGAGTTTTATGCAACGTGTTTGGGTATTAAGGCTAACAGATTTAGTTAACTTTTCTGTTAACTAGGTGAAATGACTAAAGTACCCTTTGACTTTTTAAGTAGTAAGAGTCAAAGTTAACTAGGTGAAATGACTAAAGTACCCTTTAACTTTTTAAATAGTAAGAGTCAAACGGTGAAAAAATCGAGTATTTTGGCCATTTATCATAATTTCACAATATAAGTTAGCCTTAATGTACCATTAATAGTTTAATACTATAAACCCTTAATACCCAAATCTGTTACTTTTCTTTCAATTTTGTAACAAATAAGGGTATTAACTTTTTCGTTAATTTAGTATGAAATGACCAAAATACCCATTGACTTTTAAATACTCAAAGTCAAAGGGTATTTTGGTCAATTACCATAATTTAACATAAAAGTTCATGAAACTTTCAAATACCAAAATACCCTTTGACTTTTAAATACTCAAAGTCAAAGGGTATTTTGGTCGATTACCATAATATAACATAAAAGTTTACACCAAACTCGTTACAAAAATAAAAGCACAAACCCAAATATGTTATTTTTTTCAGAAAAGTTGAGCTTAACTTACATTGTCATTACTACCAGCTAGGAAACTATGTGTGGCCCCACTTTCCGAGCTGTCATAAAACGGGAATGAATGAACATAACCGCCACTCGGGAATTTAACAATATTAGTCCCCGAAGCATATTTAATCAACTCATCATTCAAATTAAAATCACCATTTAAAATCCTATCACCAAAAGCAATACCAAACGGTGCCAAAAGATTATTCAATGCAGGAATATTAGCACCACCCGTAACCGGGGTCCACCAACTCCGCGTATTATCATCGAAAAACCTCATTTTAACCATTGTATCAACGTTATACCAATCACCAAAAACAACCAAACTAAGACCTGTATTTACAATATCGTCCCTCAACTTTTGAACCTCTTCTTCAAAATACTCATCTTCAAGATCCACTAACATTAAAGTCCCGTAATGACGCGCGTCAAAACAAGTCAAAGGCGACCCGAGCGTTTCAATATAATATCCCGCATCGCGTAACATATTAAACATGATATGAAAGTTGGTATGTAAATGGTCACCATGCCAATCAAGAATATCATTTCTAACATCTAACGAGTCGCGTGGAATATAACCCGGAGGGTATTTAATGCTATGAAATTGGTCCCACAAAACCCTAACCGATCTTGGTGGAGTCGGGATAACTTTCAATTTCAAACGTAACACACACGTACTGTATCGATACCCGTTTTCACCCGAACCTGGTGGACTATAAATTTTAACCGTTACATTACCTTCAATTTCACCAGAGAATCGACATCCTTCTTCTTTAATTTGCATATGAAGCGCGAGAAAACCGGTCCAAGGCCAAATAATATCCGAATAAGTGAAATGAATACTTAAAAGATTACTTTCTTCATTTAACGGATGCCAAACGGGTTGACTTTCGACATAACCGATCACACCCATACCGTTTAATATAGTCGTGTTGTATAAAACAGGCATCGCGTCTGCATAAAGTGGTTGTTGACAAAAAGGCCACGCGTACGGACAGTCTGTGTAATCAAGAACATTCGGGAAGATACTGGCTCGCGGTTTATACCCGTTTAGTATTTCATATGATTCTAACAAGTCGACCCGACCCGCACCCTGTTCATACATATTTGGACCCGAAAGCTTTGCAGCACCTTCAACTAAAGCTTGTTTCATACTTGCAGGATTTAAAAGTTTTTTTCTTTCATTTTCGGGAATTACACTTACAAGTAAACACACAACACCAGCAACTACAGGACTTGCGACACTTGTTCCTGATAATGTTTTACAACCCGTGCTTATTTTGGATCCCATAATTTCTCGCCCGTATGCAACAACATCGGGTTTAACGCGTCCGTAACTGTCGAAGTAATGAATAAATTAATTTGATAACAATCAATAAAATTAAACTGGTGAAAAGAATAAAAGAAAAGAAATTTAAGAGAAAGAAATATAAAAAAAAAGTTATGAAAGTTTCAGACTTTCAGGTTTGGTCATTTAGGTGTAAGGGTAATTTTCAAAAAAAGTAACAGAATTTATTAACAGAAGTTAGTGTCAAGGACATGATCTGAAGCAAAAGGATGAAACATGCAAATTTAAATAAACGTAAAGGATGTTTTCTCTAACTTTGTCTAAAATGTTATCAGTATTTTGTAATGATTAGTTGATTACATGATTACTAAATTTAGATTAAAAAAAGTCGGTTATGTAACTACCCGTGAGGAATCTCCCAAGTGCTCATGCCACGTGATGAAAATGAAGCAATGTGATCATTGTAATCGATACCACCGACACCAATAACATCACTTTGATCCGCAGGATTATTCAGTGTACCATAAAGCGGACCATCATTTCCAATTGCAGACACCATTATAATATTGCTTGCTGTCAATTCCAAAACCTGGAAACATGTCAAAACGGGTCGGGTCGGATCAAAAAGAACCATTTTTTATAAAAAAATGTCAACAAAAGTTTCACCTTCTCTACAAATGGAAGATCTAAATAATCAGGACCGCCAATGCTCAAGTTTAAAACATCCATATTGCTCGCGATTGCATAATTAAATGCGTCTAGAAACCATGATGTGTATGAAACCTGCAATAAGCTGAATAAAAACTTATTCTTTAAACAATTAAACGCCTGTTATTTATATATTGCGTTAACTATAGCTACACTAATAAGTAATAACAATAAGACTAATATAACACGATATAAGCATTGAAACTGTACAATATGCATTACCTGTGCATCTGTAAACACACGAAAGGCGTAAATCTCAGTATCTGGTGCAAAACCAAGACATTCTGCATCTTCACCAGCAATCACACCTGCAACAAATGTACCATGTCCAAGATTGTCATTTAAAGTATCTTCATTTGTCCAATTAGTACGTTCCTGAAACCATTAAAACATGAACATCAGAATCTTACATATAAATCTTGCATATTTAACCAATTAATGCTGATAAAAAACCTTGATGTTACGGAAATGTGGATGATCTGAACGAATTCCAGTATCAAATATAGCCATCTTAACCTTTGACCCTGTGTATCCTTTGGACCAAAGTGCATCTGCTCCAAACAATGATGTAACTTGTGATCTCTGCATATAATTACAGAAATTACATATTTTAACTTCATCTAACTGATTCGCACTATCAATTCGCAAGTAATCAGGAACGAAAAACAATAATTAGATTGAAATTTACATGTGATAGAAGCTCTCTTCTCCATTCAAAAGTCTGATTTTCTTCAATTTCACCAAACGACATGGAGGTAAAGATCTTCCCAGGTCGTTTCTTCCCATCAAAAAACGCTCCAATTCGCTCGTCATCCTTCTCATTTTCACCTAACAAGTTCCTCAACTGATAACTCGAATCAACCGTAACATCTTTCACCATCTTCAGCTTCTCAAACTCTCCGATCACCAAATTTACCACATCATCGTCGATTGCCACGACTCCGAAGTCCGTCGGGAACCTAGAAGCAGGATTGTTTCTGTTAATCCATTCCCAAGAAGCAGAACCGTTGGATTTCCAATTGGTGTTCTGTTCGAGATACTCTTTGTGGTGTTCAGCTTTCTTGTATTCGATGAATCTGACTATGTAGTTTCTTCGAGATGCCTGTTGGTCTGACTGTGGAGATGATTTGGGGGTTAGGGTTTGGTTCTGTGAGGAATTGTAGAAGTGAATAATGGAGATTGAGATCAAAAGTACGATGATGGATAGATTGAATATGGTGATTTTGAATTTTCGTGCAATCGTCTTCATCGTCATGTCGCCGGCGTTTGGTTGAAGCTGTCGGAACGATACCTCATCAGATCCGGCGAGAGAGTTTGATTTGGTGTTTCCAGATGGATCTCCGATGCGTTACTTAATTTCCAATTATTTGTTGGTTTTGTTTTAGAAGTTGTGAAGTATTGAAATGCTCTTGTTTTATTAGATCTTTGTTACATAAACATAGTTACCAAATGGTTTTATAATCACTCTTTAGTTTTTTTTTCAACAATAAACCCCATATTTAGAATATCCTTATAATCTAAGAATATACATATTTTGTGACATGGGTGTTTGAAACCAAGTTAAGATTTGAAAATTGAATAAACCACATTTCTTAAATCTCATTAAATATATCACATGACTCGAGCATGACTATTCTTTGTTTCAATCTTTATGTGGATCATGTTGCTCGGATCACTCCATGTAGTGATGAGTAGTTAACGGTTTCAAACTGTTAGGAACCAAGGAACTGAACTGTTAATGTGGAACCAAACCGAATCTGTGAGTTACGGTTCTATAATATGAGGATTTCCGGTTTCGGTTCTTTTATCGGGTATTTTGAAAGAACCGTTAGAAACCGTTCATTTAGCCCGATACTAATTATTAATTATAGCCCAGTAAGCAGATCACCTTAAAAAATGCCCAAATCTGTATTAATAAAGCAAGTTAACCAGCCCAATGGTTTGTATGGTTTTTCGTTGCATTTTGATTGAATTTCGGATGAATTTTAGTTCAAGTTTTGGTGAATCTTAGTTGAATTGTGTTTGAACTTTGTTGAATCTTATTTGAATTTTGTTATTGGAACATGTGTGGGTCGGGTCAAACTCGGTCAAGTTTTTTTTTTTTGTTGCATGTAGTTATAATAGGTTTGCAACCGGTTCTGTTGGAATTGTCTAGAAACCGACGGAAAATAACTGTTTAGGAACCGAACTGTTAATGTCTATAATGGTTTATCACCTTTCTATGTTGGCCCGTTCTCATAACAAATGACTATGATCCTCTCTTTTTATTTATTTATCAATACTAATATAATATCGGTTATTTCTTAGTTTCAATAACAAGGTGTCTAATTCTCTCCTTAACGTCAAATGAATCAAAGCCCATACGATAACAACGTATGAACTTAATGTCATATTTCCAATACTTTCTTCATTAAAATCAATGTCTGATTCTATCTATACATTCTTCCCCACTTTCAATAAAATCATGATAGTCCATCATGTATACTTCTACATCATCTATATTGTTATACT
Source organism: Stevia rebaudiana (assembly GCA_009936405.2). NCBI lineage: Eukaryota > Viridiplantae > Streptophyta > Magnoliopsida > Asterales > Asteraceae > Stevia > Stevia rebaudiana. Next base: position 10,532,321 of record WOUH02000002.1, on the reverse strand, counting down.
TTATAAACAATATAATAATTATAATGGGAATCTTAATGTTAATCGGTTTTTAAGTTTGAAATGAGAATATTTCACAAAGTTAATATCACCAAAGTTATAATCAAAACCAATATCACCACCTACAATTGCAATACAACCATCACCACCCGTCAATTATTTATTTATTTATTTATTTTATTTAATTTTTTTTTTTTTAAGTTTCAATAGTTCTAGTCATTTCACAATCATCTCACGTGATACATCTTCTAGGTTCTCAACAACTTTTGCTGACTATGAAGAGTTGAACTATGTTGTAACTTTAGTCTCGTAATGCTCGTTGCTCAATGTATCATCTCACGTGATTTCGACCGAAACTTTTTTTTATATATATAGGCCGGCAACCCACGAAATCCCTGAAAATTCTACATATATGATCTTGGCAACCCTTGACAAAAATCTCAAGCTTCGCCACTGCACACGTCCAAATAAATATTAAGAGAGAATAAGTTGGGGGTGTCAACACATCACACAAGAAAGAAAGCACATTGAAAGAAAAGGACGATCTTCGGTTTTAAAATAAAGAAACTTTAATCATGTTCAATCAAAAACAAGAAAAACAAGAACATAAGATGAAAACGAACCATAAAACCAACACATGCTCGATTACTTGATGTTTGAAGGTTCAAACGTAAGTACTCACAACTGTTTGTCTTTCATAATTATTCAAAGTATGTAGAGATGTTTTGATATACTAATCATTTGGTGAATGTCGTTGAATAATTAGAGTGACCACATGTCGTGAAGGAAAGGAGAATTAATTCAGGTTTGTAATATAAAAACACTAAAGTGAGTGACACACAACATAATACACTGTTAAACCGTGATGCACATTTGACATGTGAACTAAACGTGGAACAAAGTCACAAATGTTTAGACCAACTTCACAATTTTTAGATCAAACATACATTATGCTCAAACCATAGAACCACGCGTACAATTTCATTTGGATTAATAATTAAGCGGCTGTTTGACAACTTCTGAATGGATAAGTGTTGAAACAGTAAGAGGTCTGAATCATTAAGTGCTGAATCAGTAAGAGGTTTAAACAATTAATATGCAATATAATGCTTAACCGTTCAGTGGAATATATCTCACCAATTCAAATAAAAGGTCTTCATCATTCAAACTCAGTATAATGTTTAAACGGCTATTCAGAGGGAAATGTCTTAATCATTCGGACATTTACTTGCGAAACAAACAGTCTGAACCAGTAAAAGGTCTGAACCATTAAAAGGATGCTAAAAGGTAAACAAAGAGCCCCTTATTATCTTTTTAAGTGATTTTAAAATATTTTGTAGGATAGTTTTAATATTTTAAAAAATAAATAGACCGTTGGGTTATAGTGTCATGTTATTTCTTGATTTAGCAAAACGATTTGACATTTGGCCACTTACTCTACCCCACCCCCACCACCGCGCTCAAGTTTTCAAAATCGAAAAAAGTTTCAAAAATCAAAAAAATCCTCTTCAACACTCAAACTCAATCTCAATCCCAACAACCACACAACATTTTCTCCGATCAATCACCCTAAAGATTTGATCTTCTTCCTCTTTGCTACTTCGATTGCATTCTTGTTTCTACTGCCGGCCGGCCAGCCAGCCGGCGCTTTTTGTATCTGTGTCGTTTTATATCACCATCACCATCAATACCTGAAACCCTAATCGAACATCGATCAAGATCTACGTCACATGAATACATTCGGAAGAGCTGGAATGCAGAGATCCGGGTCTAACGGTGGACATCACAATCAGCGTCAATATCCATCATCCGATAACTTCATTGAAACCAATTTCAACAACAAATGGCTTCAATCAGCTGGTCTTCATCATCTTCATTCCTCTAACCCTAATTTGCCTCCACTTCAGGTACTTGATCATTCATGTTAACAGTTCACACTGTAGTTAGTAAATGTAATCTGATTGAGATTTTGATACTGGTTTGAGCTGACTGAAAACATAATAATCCGTTGCTGGTAAAATTTCTGACTGGTTACTGAATTGGGTGCAGGATTTTGGGTTTTATGGTAATAATGATATTGATGCTTCAAGAATGAACAGAAATTCACAGAGGATTAGTGGTAATACAGGAAATTCAGATGTGTTGACTTCATCTGATTGTTCGCGATCATCAAGCTTTACAAAGTATGGTTATGGGGATTATGTATCACCTAATGAGTTTAGTCCTGGTTTGCTTGATCTTCATTCGTTTGATACCGAGCTGTTAACAGAGGTTAGTTAATCACTTAATTACATGATTGTAAATTTGCAATAAGCTTATTTGATTCTTCAAGATATTATGTTAGTTAGATAGAAACAATTGATGATGGTTGGTTTGATATAACTATACTTACAGAAAGAAATATATAAGTTTATCACATTGAGTTAATTTTATTTTGGATGTACAACATTCAACATTGCAATATTGCATAACATTAAATTAATAATAGGTGTTTATATGTGCAGGTGCATAGTGAGAACAACTTGAATTTGCTAAATCAACCTTTATATGGTGAACATTTTGATGGTGTAAACGCTTATTCGTTAGCCAACAAATTTGCAAATATTTCCTGTGGTTCAGTTGAGAACAATGTTTTCAAGAATTCTTTGACAGAAAAAGAGAAAGCTAGTAATGTTGCTAAGATTAAAGTTGTGGTATGTTTTCATAACACTAATTTTTTTTTAAGTTTCTGCTTGTAAGCTACATTTTAAGATTAATATTGCTTATTTTTAAATCTCTTTTACGCTTTTTAAGATGTTAATTCTTGAATGCAGGTACGTAAGAGACCACTTAACAAAAAGGAACTTGCAAAAAATGAGGAAGATATTATTAGCATAAATCCCAATACTTGTTCACTCACTGTTCATGAATCAAAAGTCAAGGTAGTCAAATTATAGAATAATAATAATAATTTGTGTTTGTTTAATTTTTATGTCTATTTTGAATTTCTTGTTATATTAACATATTGAACCATTACTATATGCTAGAAAGTGTACATTAGCGTAGTGAGTAGATATAAGTGGTTTTAGTGTTACTATTTTCGAATTTAATTTATGGAGATTTGAATTTACAAATTTTTTTTTGCAGGTGGACTTGACTGAATATGTAGAAAAACACGGATTTGTTTTTGATGCTGTGATGAACGAAGATGTTACAAACGATGAAGTGAGTAAATTAAATTGTGTCATAACATTCATTTTGCAATATTTAAATGTATTTTGGCTGATATTTTTCTTCTTCGCGGTGTAGATATACTCACAAACTGTGGAGCCCATAATCCCGATTATTTTTCAAAAAACAAAAGCAACTTGCTTTGCTTATGGGCAAACGGGTATCACTCTGTCCTTTTATGTGATGATTGTTATTACCTTAAAAAAATAAAATAAAAATTCTGACATTAAAGGTTCTACATGGATGTTTGGTTTTTGGTTTTGCAACCGAATATCCGAATTATTAGTTTTTAATATTTTGGTAAACTTAATTTGCTTTTTGTCTTACTATTTAAGGCTTAAAAAAGTCAACAGAGTAATTAGCTTCATACTAGCTGCAACAAAACTGATTTCTTAACCAAAATTGATAATCTTTTTAGTATTATATCCATTTCACAAACCATATACGTTTATTTTTTTAAAATGTTAATGTTGGTCATGAGAATCTGTGATGATTATCTGATTATTGCAGCTTCAAATGTCGAAAGTACATCCAAACATATTTTTTTACAACCCACTTTATTATAACTGTTTATTCAGTATCACATTATCACTTTACAATTTACATCATCTTAGTAACATACTAACAGACATTTATATAAAAAAAATTTAAAATTATTTTTTCAGGTAGTGGGAAGACCTATACAATGCAACCACTGCCACTGAAAGCTTCTTATGATATTTTTAGACTTATGCATCATAACTACCGAAACCAAGGGTTTCAGTTATTTGTCAGTTTTTTTGAAATTTATGGAGGGAAAGTTTTTGATCTTCTTAATGACAGAAAGTGAGTTTTTGATTTTTTTTTGTTACCAAATTCATACCATCTCAATTCCAAAACTTACTAATACTTTCTTGACAATTCATCAAATTTTTAATTTTTAAAATTTTTATTTTTTATTTTTTTAGAAAGCTTTGCATGAGGGAGGATGGAAAACAACAAGTTTGCATAGTGGGTTTGCAGGAGTATAACGTATCGAATGTTGAAGCAATTAAGGAATTAATTGAAAAAGGTAATGCTACAAGAAGCACTGGTACAACTGGTGCAAATGAAGAATCTTCTAGATCACACGCGATTCTTCAACTCGCGGTCAAGAAACTGGTTGATAACAATGCATCCAAACAGCCCCGATTGGTTGGAAAATTATCTTTTATTGATCTTGCTGGAAGTGAACGTGGAGCAGATACTACTGATAATGATAAACAAACAAGGTTCACTATTTTTTAAATTATATCATTAATTGTTAAAAGAAATCAGTTTTTAAATGAAGAAATTTGACCAATGTTTGCTACTTTTTTTTTACCTAAATTGTAAACAATGTTAATATTTTTGTTAATTTTCTTTTGTTGATTTTGCAGGATGGAAGGTGCTGAAATTAATAAAAGTTTACTTGCTTTAAAAGAATGTATTAGAGCACTTGATAATGATCATGGTCATATTCCGTTTAGAGGAAGCAAATTAACCGAAGTTTTAAGAGATTCGTTTGTTGGTAACTCGCGTACGGTTATGATATCATGCATTTCGCCAAATGCTGGATCTTGTGAACATACTCTTAACACATTGAGATATGCTGACAGGTGACCCGAACAATTCTTATTAATTTCTTTATTATTTTTTATTTTTTTGGATATTGTATGTAGATGCAACACACACATAATAAATCTACTTTATATGTTACCCAAGTATGTATCTCGATTCATAATACCAATTTTGGCAAAAAAAACTGTTGGATGACGAAAACATTCTTGATTTTTCACGAAAAATAATATAAACCGTTTAGCATGTTAGCACCTCACAATTATATATATATATATAGAGAGAGAGAGGAAGGATAGAATAAAAACCCTAGAAACTGATATGTAACATTTTTATTAATTTTTTTTAAAAAAAGGGGTAGTTTTATATACATTTTTGTGACTTTTTATTAAAATAAAATAAAAAAGCGCTGAGTATTTTTTTTTAATATGTAAAAAATAACAAAAATTCATGTCTATTTAATGTTTCAGCACATGTTTCATATGTAACATTGACAAATTTTGTAAAAAAATATATATTTAGAAAAATCCACTCGGAGCTTTTTTGATATTTTTGTTGACCAAAAGTCATAATTGAACGTAGAATTTATGTGAAAAAAATACTTTTTTTCTTAAAAACATTGTTACACATGTAAAACACGGGTTTCTTGGGTTTTTCTCTCAATCAAGCCCTATATATATATATATATTAACATGTTTGGTTGAATTTTACATTCCAGGGTTAAAAGTCTATCAAAAGGAAGCAACTCCAGAAAGGATTTATCATCTTCAACATCATATCTTAGAAATTCAATCGCGTTACCTGTATCTTCATCAACATTAATGCGTTCTGAAGATGTGAAACTCGAAAAACAACCGTATGAAACTAACAGATTTGGATGGCCAAAACATACAACTAAAGACCCTATTGGAAGATCAACAGTTTATATACCTCCAACTGAAAATTACAGAAGTGATTATGGAGGTACAGATGAAGAAATTATGGAAGATGATTTTGATTATTCAATGGAGGTTAATGAACCAGAAAATATTCCAAAATTGGAAAAACAAGACACTCAGATGAAACCTATTGTTGAAGCCAATGATGATCTCACTGCACTTCTAGAGGTAAATTTTTGTTTTTTATTTTTTATTTTTTTATACGGTTACAATTAATATAATATTTAATTTGTTTAGTTTTATGTGACCATTTTTTATTTACTTTAGGAAGAAGATGATCTTGTAATTTCTCATAGGAAACAAGTGGAGGAAACTATGGATTTTGTTAGAGAGGTAATTAACTCAACATTTCTCATTTTTCTTTTTAATTTTAAATTTAAATGTGGTAATTTTGACCCGTTTGACTAAAAAATAATTCCATTCAATTTTTAAACTTTTTTTTTTTTAAATAAATGATTTAGTTTGAACCAGAAATTGTAAATTTGTTTCGTCTTGAACAGGTCAAATGAGTAAAATTTATATATATGTATATATATATATATAGAAATAAGTTAACCAACGGGTTGAAAGTAGCCCAAAGTTTATTTACATGCTTACAACCAATTAAAATGATTTTTTCAAGATAATTAGTTAAACATGTTCAGATATTTGGATGATTTGTTTTTGTTATTTTTACCTAAATATGTTCAGATAATTATCTTGATTTTTTCAAGATAATTAGTTAACATGTTCATTATGTGAAACTTTTATATTTTTGGTCTACAAATACAGGAAATGAACCTGTTGGTAGAAGTAGATCAACCTGGAAATCAACTCGACAATTATATCACAAAATTAAATATAATTCTCTCTCAAAAAGCATCCAAGATTCAGCAATTACAAACACAATTACGTAAATTTCAAACACATTTGGAAGAATACAATGTTCTATCATCTGCTTCAGGTGGTAATTAACATTGCACTATATTTAACTAAGGTGAGTGTTTGGTTCCTATTTTGTTGTGTTCAAAATGATCTTCTTTCCATTTGATTTGTATTTCGGGTGTGAATTATGTAAGATTGTGTAACTTGTTGCGATTTATAGAAAATCAAAATGCGGTTTTGATTGTTTGTTTGTGTAACATATATACCGATTGTCTTGATTCAAGATTCTCATATTGGTTGTTATAACGTGTGGCAAATAACCTATAATAATTATTACATTAAAAATTGAAATCTTGATTTTTTTGGATGTTGTATCGTGAGAGAAATGAGTATGTTTTTGCACACTATTTTTGTAATGCAACTACCTAAAATTACAACTTTGATTATTATAGAAGCCATAACATAAAAGAAATTGAAGGAAAATAGACCATAGAAGTGCTTTTTATAATATACTTGTTTATTATCCGTGTACAACACGGGTGGTTAATTACAAATACATAATAAAAAAGTTATAAAAATTATTCAAAGAATGTTAAACAAATGTTATTAAAGTACCAAACAAAATTTTCATCCAAATGTATAAAGTAGATTCTTTCATATCTTTATATACAACTGTCCAACACTTCAAAGAGACTGACCTTGGATTTCATTAATTGACGTAGCAAAACAAATTGATACTGAAACTATCTTTTTTGAAATTTGAATGAATTCTTTTTTATCATAAGATGTCATATTGGTTCTTGGTATAAATATTCATAAGCTAATATTACATCCCTATAATTTATGCTTTAATTACATGCTTACCAAGTGAAATGATTTTGGGCCTATTAACATACCATTTTGCAAATAAATAAGTACCATCACCGCAAATAAACATGCTTGTACCCCCATCATTGACTTGTTTCGTTTGACAAACAGTGTCGGAGCTAACGTATTCTTTTTTCTCCTATGGAAAACTAAGAGAAATTACAACTTTACAACACCATTACCACGACCCACCTATTTTCGTGGTAATGGTGTTTTTGCATAGTATTTTCATAATGGTCACACTATTTCGTAATGCAACTATCTAAAATTACAACTTTGAATATTTTAGAAGCCATAACTTATAGGAATTTGAAGGAAAATAGACCTTAGAAGTGCACTTTATAATATATCGGTCGTTTATCTTAATATCCACACTTAACATTTCTTTTGTCAAAATCAAATCTTCTCACGTAACACATATTTTTTCATGTGAATACAGGTAGAGAGAACTTTATTTTCCACATGAATCATGATCTACAAAACATAAAGGTGACCCAAAAAATGATAACTTAAAATAATCGGAACAAGTTACGACCTTAACGACCGCCTATATGTTCTAATATTGATACATCTGCTTTAAGTAAATCGTGCCAAACATGGGTCTTGATATAAATAGTTTGCTTACTTTTTTATCGCTTCTATCTTTATAATTTATATATAGATGGTAAGAAATATGAAATATTTTATCAACAAGACGTATTTTTTTATCTTTTACAAAAAAATGATGAACCTACAATGTTTATTCGTCTATCATGATTTTTAAAATAAGAATAATAATAAAAATAATGAAAAAAATATTTATGTAAATAATCCACGTAAGCGTAACTCATATTTATGTTATACTACCTACATGGCTACATATGCCTAAGTAAAACAATAAAAAGAAACATACAAAAAGTTGTTTTGAAGGTTACTATGGATTTAAAACAAGTAATTGTATATAAAATAAAATAAAATAAAATTTGAAGTATAAATTATTGATAGAACTTGTTGATATCCTGAAGGTATTTTTGGGTTCTAAAATATTCTATCTAAATATATATATATATACTAGCTTATAACCTGTGATTACACGAGGTTATATAATCACTCTTAATTTTTTTTTTTAAAATCATTGCATATATATATTAAGTAGTATGTTGTGACCGAACACTAAAAACAAATATATGTTTGACATTTCTATTACCATAAATTATGGTTTGAGATTTTAAGATTATTCATCATAAACTTTTTAAATATAGATTCCTGAAATTTAGTTTTAATTATACAAATTAAAAATAAAAGTCAAATTTAAATAGAGTAAACTACGGTTTCATCTTTGAGGTTTGCAATGTTTAATAGTTTCAGTCTATCCTTAACCGTTTCCATCCCTCACGTTTCAAGTCTTAACAGTTATCGTGATTAAACAGTTAACAGAAAATTGTTAAGACTTGAAACATTATGGATGAAAATAGTTAAAACCTGAAACATTAGGGACGAAAACTGTTAAAAACTTAAAACGTCAGAAACGAAAATTTTTAAGATATTAAAGTTAAAGACGAAAGTTTCAAGACTTGAAACGTTAGGAATGAAAGTTGTTAAGAAATGAAACGTTAAATACAGTTTTTGTTAACAGTGGACTAAAGTTGCTAAGTATTGCAAACCGCAAGGATAAAAAGTGTAGTTTATTATTTCAAATATATAAAATAAATACTTAATCAGATACTAATAAATTTCAAATGGTTTAGAAATTTAAATATATTTTATAATTTAAAATAAATAAAAAATATAAAAAAATTCAATTTCTTTTTTGTTATCTATCATGTGTTATTATTTGAAATCATTTATTAGAGTTAGATTCATGTATTTATTATATTGTGTTTTTGATGCTTTTATTTATCTATTTTTTTTATGGTCTATATTTATTTAATGTCTAAGTTTTAAGTTAATCCATTGTTAATCTACTTCAATTTTGAGTCATCTTCTTTACGGAATATATTATTTATTCTTCCACCCTTTAAGCAAATAATGGTTACGTCTATGATTAAACAAATCTCTCTTCGTTTGGAATAAAAAATGATTCTATACCTTAGTATTAAAGTATTAATTAAAAATTACGAAAGGATTATAGCCATGCAATTTTGATTGGTCCGTTGTTTCTTTTGATTGGTCCGTCGTTTCTTTTGGGTGGAGTGAGCACTCCACTAAATTTCTTTAACCAATGATTTCTCTCGATCTGTTAGAAGGAGGTGTGAACTTTGAACTCACCTTTTTATAGGTCTCATGTTCAATCTTGCCTAGAGCAATTGTTTTGGGAAATTTACTATGATGCAGAGAAAGTGTATATCGGATTGAGGTCACCGGTTCGAACCTGAGGAGTGAGAGACTTTACGGATTCCATCTGGTTCCGCTTATCTGGGGGGTAAGGTCTCACGGAGGTTGAGAAATCAACTTTGGTTACATCACTCGGATACCGGTGGCTTGCACGCAAGATCCTCGACTATTAAAAAAAAAACTAAATTTAAGCGATTTCAAACTTACTCCATGTAACCTAAAGTAGTTGACGTACTTTTACCGCCTGTAATAATAGTTGTGCATTTGGCTCCACGCTCACGTAGTAACATCCGTTCCACGTGCCCGATGACCATACCCAAATGGGTGGCGGCGGTGTAGTCAAGATACCCGAACCTCCTCACTTGTAATATGACTAAAATAACGCTTTTAATCCATTGGTCTAAATTTGACCTTTTCAAAATAAAAGATGTGAATCTCTTAAACTGCTGAGTCAATTCATTATTCATTTGAGATGAGGTTTCATATTGTAGTATCAAAATTTGTTTTATATTGGTTATAATATCATTAGTACCATCGAACAGTTCTTTGAGAGCATCATATAGCTCTTTTGTAGAGTTACGATGCAACAGCCTTGTGTAGATCTCATTGAGCAAAGCAAGCCATAGTCAATTGAGCAAATGCCTTAGCATCTAACTCTAATTTTGGAAATCATCTTCATAATAGTTCTTAGGCTCTTTAGATTTGTGGGTTTTGGTAAGAAGAGTCAATCACCATTGGTTGATGAAGACCGTACATCACCGATCGCCAATTTCTTCCCTTTCGTTTATTTTACATTCGTCCCAAGAAAAATTCTTATCTTCACCATTAGCCCTCGTAAAGTATTTTACTGTTTTCATCTGACTCACTCCCACTATCATAGTCTTCATCGTCTATGCCCTAACTCATCTAATTCGTTGATTTGAATACGTAGTTCATCTTAAAGATCAACACATTTAACTTGAAGTTCATCACGTCAAATTCAAATCGTCAACACCATTCTCGTCTTCACATTTGAAATCACTACCATTATTATCCTCACCGCATTTTTTATACCATTTTATTTTTCATTAACACCTATATGTTTGTCATTCATAAAAAGTGACAAACTCATTCATATCACCATAAAGCCACTGACACTCATATCACCTATAACATTTACATTTGTCTCTCTCTCCATATACGACGTAAACATCAAATGTCCTTTTACCCCTGAGGACACGCTTTATAATTTTTGAAGATCTGAATCTTAACGTGTGTATTCCCGTGTCAAAATCACATTTGGTCATATACTATGTTAATAAGTGCTAACTTTAGTTGCATAACCTAACTCTTAACATATTATTTCCAACTCTTGCATAAAAATCCTTTTCGTATAAAAAATCAATCTTACTTTACCATATTCACATCTACAACCAGGAAAGTTTGTAAAATAACCCATGCGATGCATATTGATAGTGAAAGAGTGGTATACAAATTCGTTTTCACTACATCAAACGCAATATACGATTTTCAAACTCTGGGGTATATATATAGATTAGTTTAGTAACAAAATTAACAATACCGCATTCGTCATCTTTACTTCGATCATGAAACGACTCTGGCATTTTGCCACGTAGAAGGTTAGATAAAACATGGCTATCTATGGGTTTATGGCCCAATAGTATTGTAAAGGAGAGAGACTATACCTCAATAGGGTCAAAGGTTAGAACCCGAGCAGGAGGAAGTTTTACAGATTCCGTTAGGTTCCTACCTATCTGGTGTTTGATTGGTTAGTGAGAATGAGCGTATAAGAGAGCACACGTTTAGTCTGACCCACTGTTAAAAAATTGATAAAACATGGGTAAAAGTGCCTAAATACCCTTACGTGAACACACCTGATTAGATTTAATGACAAAATTTAACGAAAGTTAGCTTAAAAGACTATATAACCCACAACAATTTTTTTGAATAAATATAAATTCAAATCTTTTAAAGATAAATGATAAAACCTAAAGTTTTTAAAAATCTAAATGACTTTTTCTTTAATTCTGTCTATTTTATAAAATAATTAAAATAATTTGACATTAACCTTATTGGTTTGTTAAGGTATAATTTGTGTGAAACATTTCTAGACCGCTGATTCTTTTTATTTCCATTTGTGAAAAAGTACTACGTATTTGTAGTAGCGTTTAGTCTACATTCGCATATCCATTTTACTCATTAAATAATTAACCACTTGGATACGGATTAGAATTATTAATTCATTAGCGAATCACCTCCTCACACATCCCGTCCCACGTTAGTTTTATTCTTGGTTTTTAACAACTTAAAAAAAAGAGTAAACTAATATAAGTAGTGTACGGATTTAGGGGGAGCATATGTAAACTATTCTTATAAAGATGTATTTTATTAAGAAAATATTGTTTTGTAACCGGTTAGGAACTTACACTTTCAAACCGGTTTCAAGAATGTTTTCAACCAAAATCGAATCTAATAACCTAATTTCAAATTAGATTCAAACCGATTTCAACTCGATCCTTTCCTAGTATAAATCTATTCTAACTCAATCCGGTTAAAAATACTTGTTTTTAAGTTTTTATAACCATATAGTTGATGAAATAATCACAAGATATCCTAGTGGTAATATGAACCGGTGTAAGAGCTTGGTTTTCAAAGTGATTGACGTACTTGTCTCGAGAGAATTATAATTACGGTAGACTAGCTAGGTATCATCTTGTGGAGCCACCAACGATGATTAGGGTGGAAAAGCAGTGGATTAGCATTAAGCTTGAGTGTGGGTGATAATGGGTCGGCTCGGGCCGCGTATTGGTAATCCTGATCCCATACCAATTGTATATTGGTTTCCTATACTCGACACAATACCTGTAGGGTATTTGTTGGGTAGTCACCTCAGGTGTCAAGCACACCCCACGGGTATTGGGAATACTCACAGCTATTGGGCCTACTAGTTATAATGTTAAAAAAATTACCTAGTGTGATTTTCAAATACGTTTTTACCATTAAAGTATTTTATAATTTTTATTTATGTAACCACCATTACATACATATAAGCATTACAATAAATAAATACATAATGCTATAGTTTTGTAGATGATAGTAAGTAAAACGGGAAAAATCCATCCACGAAGGTCCAACCAACAACCCGGAGGGAAACAATTAAGCGGGAAAACGGTAACAAACTCTGAACACGTGACAGAAATCCAGAGGCCTCCAAAAAAGTCTCATTCATCCGAACCATTGAAAGATAACATGTTATTCTCACCATAGGACCCACCTAACTGCTTATAAATACAAGTTCATTTGGAGGGGAAAGGATCACGCAATCAAGCAATTTCTACCTGAAACAAATCTTATTTCCTTTGAATTAGATTTGAGATACGTATCGTGTACTTGTGAGAATTAGATATCAATTGATTATAATCATTTTCATAGAAATTGAATTACTAAATTCACGACTTAGTTTTCTGTTTTTTCAAGTTTTTATTATATAATTCTAAACATACAAAATATATAAATTCTATAATCAACTAGATATCTCAAAATAATTGTTATTTTTTCATACAAATGCATTACTAATATAATATATAAATAGGTAAAGTTTAAAGGAAAATATATATATATATTTTTTAGGCGGCTATCAACTTATCATCTAATCACATATTCAATTATTCATCTTATTACCTTGAAAAAGTTTAAAACTAATCTCAAACCAAACCCATTTGTCGTCAGGTTTCTATTATACCCGTCTCAGGCTATCCGGTATGCGTGGCTGTATGGGGGGCTGTATTGACTGCCACGCAGGAGAGAGAAAGAGTAAAGTGGGTGA
>WOUH02000002.1:10472571-10485267 GCA_009936405.2 Stevia rebaudiana | reverse complement strand
ACATCGAAACCCAGGTCCCGGTCAGCCAAAATCCAAGGGTTCGGTCAGATGAGGTTCTCGGTCAGATGGGGGTTGTGCCGAAACAAACGGGCTGACCGCTGACCCAGTCCGTAGGTCAGCCGGTCAGCCCAAATCGAACGGGGCCTAAGTTGGAGCATCCATATCACAAACCCTTTATAAATGTGTTTTTATTTGGGCCATCATTCGTGGGCTATGCTGAATATAAGTTGAAAATGATGAGCAAACCGTTATTCAGCCCACTATTACAAAACCCTTTATCCAATCCATGAACCTCATTATAAATATACGGCATTTAAATTTAAATTCATCACACAATGAGAATTTCCTTGCAACACGAATGTACGAAACGCAATCTTACGTGTCGTTTCTTATTTTCCTCAAAATGAAACATGCATAAAAAAAAATAGCACGTATACCTAACATAATTTGTCTCAACTACACACAAGAAAAGTCAATATTGTTTTTCTTTTGTTTTAGAGTTCGATTACGTGAATGGTCATTGTGATAAAGTCAGATTACGGTTTTGCATTCTAATTATGAGTTCTGTCTATTCACTCAACTACTCAAGCATAGTACGTATCGTCCCTAAATAAGTAGTTGTATGAATTTGTGATAACTATTAAAGTGACGATTGTACACTCATATAAAAATTAAAAAGTTACAAGCTTTTCTTTTTAACGACAGAGGATCTCGCGTGCTAGCTACTGGTAGTCATGCAATGTATCCCAGGTCGATTACTCGAGCTCCATGCGACTGTACCGGATGGAATCCGTAAACCCTTTTCCCTGATTATTATTGGTTATTTTGGCAAAACTATGTTAAACCATTAAGAGGCATGACTGATTTAAAGCTATGTTCTGAATCATTAAGCATGTTCCTGAAAGTTACTCATTAAAAGGCTGTTTGGACCATCAAGAGGTGTAATCAGACAGTCTCTTCCTCTTACCGATTCAGAGGTAGCCTCTTGACATAATCATTAAGAAGCTACCAAACAACTTATTAGTTACAAGTTTCTAAACCCCTCCCCTAGATTGTTCTTCATATTTATTACTTTGATATCATAATCAATTATGACAACATTTGTGCTCATATTTGACATTACCAGTAATCTACTAGACGTCTCTTTCAAGACACCGGTATATTGAATTTGGTTCTTCATCTATCACCTATGAACATCTTCTTCTTTAAGGACCAACAACGATGCTTGGACTTTAGGTGGCGGCGTTGAGCGATATATAAGTGACAAATCTAAATAGGGTTTCATATCCGCAGATTAAACACACCATCAACATCAATGAGCTTTGTGTGATGTTTCTATCCATATTAAGGATAATCAACGAGTTGGTTAAACCGAATACAATTTAAACATGTTCGATGAGTTGATATAAGTTGATATAGTAAGCATAAAATGTTCAAAAAATGGTAGATTGACAAACCAATGATGTATCCCAATGGACTTTGGTGAATTTAAATACTCTGTGCTTATTGATATAAAAGATTGACAACTTTATTCCGGAAAAAAACTAATATAATACAAAAACGAGTTGTTTCTTGAACGTAATAAATCCAATCCATGGTTAATTCCTTCTAAATGTGTTGTAGTTTGCTTGATCTAGAAAATCAAATGAGTTCAATGTAAACATAGATTTAACCTAATTTCTTTTTACTAGACGTTAAGTTATTTTAAATATTAAATTGTGTGCCACATTCCAATATCCCAACAAAATTGTCTTGTCTTTAAATTAAGATGAACCTTTACAAGTGTCAAAGAATTTAAACGATTCATAAACTGGGATTTCAGGTTTACTTCCTCTACAAATCATATTGTAGATTGCCTGGTGTTGATGTGGTTTCAGTCAGCGACACTAAGCTAATGGATTATCGGGTCTTTGCTAATAAACCACGCCAATCAAATCTCTATTAGACCATTAGTTGACTGAAAATCAATAACCGACTCGAACTTTATCGAAACCATTTTAATCGACGCTTAAGGTGTTAAAGCTACATGATCAACTAAAAATTGATTTTAGTTAAGTTCAAGGTGTACCATCACCAAATCAAACCTAAATTTATCTATGTAGTTGTAGCATATATTCACGAACTAACGTATCTTAATGTATTTCTATTTATTTTCCTACATAAGTCGTAACCAAACTTTAAAATGTTTTAACAAACCAGCCCAATTGTTGGTAATACCGTAAATGCACTACGAATAAAATCCCAAAATCCACGTGGCGAAAAGATGAGGCTTTCGTAACGTGTGGTCATCACACTTATCCCTTTTTCCTCTTACGATGGTTAGATATTTTCATACTCAATTTCGTAATAATCTAAATAAAAATCCCACATTTACGATCTTTAGATATTTTTCATACTCAATTTCATAACAATCTAAATAAAACCCCACACCTATCCCACAAAAATCGGAACAATTGCGCTTTTTCATTTTAGGATTCTTAAACTTACTTCAAGTTTTTCAAGCAATCCCATTCGTAAAAAATGGCCACGATGGCCAAATTTCACATGATTCCGGCGAACTTCCACCACAGAACCACCCAATCGCCACCCACCCATCTGGGTTTCTGCCGGAGCTCCGTTTTATCGGATCCAATTCCACCATTTTCTGGTCGGAGGGTGTTCTTGCAGGCGTGTAAATCTTTCAGAACCGATGAAGGGAAAGATAAGAAAAACACGACGAATATTGGGGAATTTAATAAGAACATAAAGAAATATTTACAGGGAGCTGTTAAATCTTTGAT
Source organism: Stevia rebaudiana (assembly GCA_009936405.2). Taxonomy (NCBI): domain Eukaryota; kingdom Viridiplantae; phylum Streptophyta; class Magnoliopsida; order Asterales; family Asteraceae; genus Stevia; species Stevia rebaudiana. The sequence goes on along the minus strand of WOUH02000002.1, from coordinate 10,482,487 downwards.
CTTTTCGAAAGATTCGATGGATAAATTGGAAGAAAATCTAGCAAAGGTTTGTTTTTTAACCTTTTATTAACTGTCGTATGACTTGAATTCGTGCTTAAAAATCAAAACCCAATTCTTATAATTAGGTTTCTTGTTAAAATATCGTATTATTTGTTGAATACTTGAATTAGTAACATAAATGGTTGGTTTTTTTTTTTTTTGATGATGTGTAGATTGCTCTTCATTTTGGGAGATATATTGTGACCATGATGAGTACTGGAGTGATTTTGTTGACTGGATTCAACTTGACAGGTTAGTTAATGACTTAATGACCAAATCTTTTAGTTTGTAAATATTTTAATTTTAGTTTAGAATACTAATTAACCCTTAAAATGTTGAGCGAAGGTGGAGATGGTCAAATGAATGATTTAATTTGGTATAGTTGGGTTGGTGGCATTATTATTGGAACCATGATTGGTTCAAACATGGTTTTAGATGAAGTTAGTCGAGCCGGTCCGAGAAATGTGGTCATAACCGGAAGGTACCCGTTTTTCATCATGCTCTAAATCAATAAACTTATTAATAAGATTAAACCGCAATCTGCCATGATGTTTGTAAGACCTAACAGTTTCAAATTTGCAATACACTTTTAACATAAACAATCCTTAACTTTCAAGTCACAACAGTTTTCGTCACTAAATAGGACTTGAAACATTAGGGACGAAAACTGTTAAAACTTGAATTATTAAGGTTGGTTTTTGTTAAATGTGGCTTGAAATTGTTAAACTTCGCAGTTTACTCTTAAAATGTTAGTTTTTTAGTTAGATTAATGCAAGAAAAATTGTAAATGCTAAAACTTGCTTTTGAAATCCAATAACTTGACCGTAAATTTTTTAAAATAATCATAAACACATAGCAAACTGATTATTGCAATTTTAAAATTGTTTTTAAATTACAGTACAAGAGGACTTGGAAAAGCTCTTGCTCGTGAATTCCTACTTTCTGGCGATCGTGTGGTTATTGCTTCAAGAAGGTATATTTATATTTATCATAAATAGATTAAATTTTCTCCATACGTGAATTAATCGACATTTAAATAATACGTTTTGCTTTAATTCTTTTTATCAGTGAAAAATCGGTTGAAATGACTATTAAAGAACTTGAAGAAAACTTAGCAGAAGGTATGGAAAACGAAGCAAGCTCAAATAGGAAAATTCTAGATCATGCGAAAGTTGTTGGCATTTCATGCGATGTTTGCGATCCTAATGATGTTAAAAAATTGGCCAATTTTGCTGTTAATGAACTCGGTTCCATAGATATCTGGGTGAGAAAAATATTATTACATATATCAAAATAGACAAATTTCATAAGAATTTCATGAGTATCAAAAGTTGAATCTACATTACTTTCTTGATTAATTACTAAATTTATCGTTTGTTACAGATAAATAATGCAGGGACTAATAAAGGTTTTAGACCATTGTTGGAGTTTACCGATGAAGATATACAACAAGTACGCGTTTTTGTACGATATTATTGTAAATGAAATACAAAATTAAATGAACTTATATTATCTTGATTTACTTTTGTAACTCATTAATTATAAATTTTAAACAAAGGTATCGATCATATAATGTTCTTCTTGAATCTAATTTACTTTTTTTTAATAATTTGAGTAGATTGTGTCTACAAACTTGGTGGGGTCCATACTTTGCACGCGTGAAGCGATGCATGTGATGAGTAACCAACATAAAGCGGGTCATATTTTCAACATGGACGGTGCGGGTTCTGGTGGATCAAGTACGCCTTTGACAGCTGTGTAAGTTCTCTATCTAGATATACCAAAGTGGGCGGGTTACGTAACGGGTCAAAATAGATTTGGATTGACATGGGTCAAATAGATTTGGATTCAAACGGGTCAAATAGATTTGGATTCAAACGGGTCAAATCTTTACTACGGGTTGAAGCAAGTTGATACGCATATCAACCCACCATCACTTTATTATCCATTTTTTTGAATCTTTTGATTAGTACCCAAACAATATTATCACAATAATAATATGTTATGTAGGAAAAATGTTTAGAGATCAAATGTTTAAACTCATTTACCTTAATCCCTTTATCTAAATTTTGATTTGACCCGTTTATGGAGAACACAACCTAAATTGATTCATCTATAATTAAAGGGTTTGATGAAAATTAGTTTATTTAATTAATATGTTGTTATTACAGATATGGATCAACAAAATGTGGTTTGAGACAACTTCAATCTTCATTATTAAAAGAATGTAGAAAATCGAAAGTTGGAGTTCATACGGCATCTCCAGGCATGGTTCTCACAGATTTGCTTTTGAGGTAAAAAAAAGCGCGCCTTTTTATAAACAGAAAATATGTTATGCACCAATTTTAGATTTTTCGCAACAAACTCTGGAAATTCTCTAAAATAGCACCATATTTTTAGTTCCTTTTGCGAAAGAAGCTATTTTTTTTACTTGATTACCAGTTTAGCGTGTCGATTTTATTCATTTCAATATTTTTTGAACTTTTATTTAAAATTTTAAATGCAAATTACTTATTATTATTGCTAAAAAATTCCAAAAGAATACGAAAGCAGCAAAAGACCAAAATTTATCTGCTAAACTGGTAATATGATAAAAAAAAAAATATTTTGTTATGTTACTTTATACTTGTTTTAAATAATTTTTGTAGTTTGTTTCTTTCTTGCTTGAATTAGGAAATGAGGCATAGTGTCTTGCTATTTAATTCAAAAAGCCCATGTATAATATTCAACTTAATTTTAAATTTTTTTTTTTAACAGCATAATATGCAACTTATGATAATTAATTGTTTCAATTCAAAGGTTTTTACTAAACTTTTTGTTTGTACATTGTTTTTTTGGGCAGTGGATCCACTATACAAAACAAGCAAATGTTTAACATAATATGCGAGTTACCCGAAACAGTTGCAAGAACATTGGTCCCGCGAATGAGGGTTGTAAAAGGAAGTGGAAAAGCGATTAATTATTTAACTCCTCCAAGAATTTTACTCGCTTTGGTTACCGCTTGGTTAAGACGCGGGCGATGGTTTGATGACAAGGTAAATCACATAAACTTTTTGATATGTTTGGTAAAAAGTCAAACTTTCTGAATCTTGACTTTTTTCTACCATGTTTATTTTATAAATTTCCAAACTTTCTGTAATATCATGTTCTTGATGGAAATAAGTAGTCAAGAACACTTTTTACAAGTTTTTTTTACATTTAAACAGCATTACATATGGTAGAAGATTTATAGTTATGTGAAAAACTGAAAGGTCAACTTTTCTATATATTGACTTCTTTTACACCCCTTTTTGTTGGATAAATTTTTTCTTTAATTTTCCATCATATTCTGTTGTTCAGTCAATTGGGTACTCAATAAAACTTCTTTATGGTGCAGTAAAGATCACTATCTGTTTTAAAAAAATGATGCTTATATTGAAGTCAACCTTTCAAGATGTTGACTTTTAACTTTGTTTGTTACATAAATTTACATGCTTCCCACAATTTTCTCTTCTAGAATCAAATGGGTTGTCAATTTCTTAAAATCTTTTACATGTTTAAAGAAAGACCATTTTATATTTATAAGTAGTCAAAGAATAATGATTTTTGTAATTAGTCAAATTTATGTTTGACTTTTTACCATGTTGTTTAGACAAATTTTCAAGATTTTAACTTTTAAGAAGCTAATTAAAAGATTTAATTTTTATTTTTTTTATTTTTTAGGGAAGAGCATTATATGCAGCAGAAGCAGATAGGATAAGAAACTGGGCTGAAAGCCGAACGCGTTTTTCAATAACAGACGCGATGGAAATGTACACCGAAAACACATGGGTTTCGGTTTTTTCGCTTTCTGTGGTTTGCGCGTTTATTATTCTCACGGGCACGACAACGCCACCGGGCACCTAAAAAAGATATTATCTTTAAATGAAAAGCATCATTATAAGATTATTATCTTGCTAAAGAAACAGTTTCTTGATCCACATTGGATGTATTGATTTACAGTTTAATTATCTTTAATGGCTTTTGGTAGGATCCCTATTATTGGGTGGTGGTTGTAAAGATAAAAGATAGTTAAATGTAATTGTAGTCTTGTTATTGAATGAAAAAAAGAAATATTCATTGAGATGGTTGTTGGATTTAATGTAATGTTTTAAAAACCGGTATTTAATTATACTGGATTGAGCTCGAAAATGGTTTAATCTGGTTGAACTGGGTCGTGTCGGACGGTTTAACCGGTCTGACTAGTTAAATTTGTAATTCTATAAGCTACAATTTAAACTAAAAATAATTCAAAAGTACATAATTTCATTAAAAAAAAATCCAAAATTTGATCCATAATAAAAATGACCTAAAAGTACTAAATATTCCGATATAGCTTAATAATAAGTGCATGATAGGTTTATGACGAGAATACGTATCGTCAACATCGATAGTATGTTAAAAACTTAACATCAGTTTTTCAAATTTTGTCTTGGCCCCTAGAATATAACACTTGGTTTTTTTAAGCATCTTACAAAACGTGTTCACCACCACGAGTTAGAAAAATCGGTTGAACCGGCGGTTGGAGAAAAAAACACCCCGAAAAACTGGTCCTATCGTACCGGATAAGTTGACGGTCACCCGCCGGTTCAAACCGGTTTTTACAACATTGATTTAATGTTAATTTAAGGTTTAGTTGTTGGTTGATGAAGTGCTTGAATATTCTTATTGGATCTACCATTGTAATGTAGTAATGTGTTATGATTAAGGGGTCAAATGATAACATATGTCGAATTGATTTAAGATTTTAACAAATAACAAGTGTATTTAAAAATTAAAAATATTGATGTTCCAGCGAGAATGGTGGAGGAGACCTTGGTCAAACATTCATACTCATTCGTCGGCAATCATATGCCCATGTTATGTAACCTTAATTTTAGGGTGATCAATTAAAGTATTCAGGACAGTTTTTCAATATTCATTTTTATAATTTAACTAAAAAACACACTTACTTATAAAATTTTGAGATTTAAAAAAACTTAGCAGGCTTTGTATTATCATTTCTATAATTTCACTCGCTTCCATTCACAGTACTACATGACTACATGTATTAAATCATGACTAAAGAACATTGTACATTAAGTATTGAAATTTTACAAGTTTGAAAAATATGTATTTCCCCTGATTTTATGTCATATAAATTCTTCCGGTCACAATTCCTTTTTAACAAAATCTTTTCGAAAATATCGAATCCCTTATTTGAAAATTAAACCATTCATTCTTTCTTTCTTTCTTTTTTTTTTTTTTTTTATATAAAAAAGTTGAAATATTCATAAAAAGGATATATAGAATACCGACAAGTAAACCTCGATTTGTGACGTTGCATGTGAATTGAAAAGATAAGCAACCAAACAGGCTGCCTGCCAACAATGCCAAATGGTGCAATATCTTGCCTTTCAAATGAAGCCATCCTTCTTGGTGCCATGCTTCTTTCTTCAAAACCTTTTTTTTTTCTATCTTTTTAAATTTAAATATCAAATAAATTACAAAATATTCCACATTTTAGTAAACAACCTCCTTAGTTTAGTTATCTTTGGATAAAACATAGATCAAGGAAGATGTTCATAGAGTGGTCTTTTTGGTTCTCTTTTGAATATGGGTGAATAGATGTGTATGTTATGAAGTTAATTCTAATGTAAGTTTGGAGTTTATTGGTGTAATTGTGGTGGTATTTTGCGTGTCAGGTTTCAGTTTCTTGTTAGCCTGGGGATCTAAATTTTAGTTGTCCAAAAAAAGGAGTAAATAATCATGTTGCCGCTTAAAAAGAATAAACGATTGTGTGTGTAGCTTTGTAGACTTGTACTTACGACACAATGACATTCATTACTGAGTCTAAATTCCGAAAAACATGCGATTAAAGAAAAGTAAGATGTTAAAAAGTAAATCACCGAGAGAAAATAAGATGATAGTAAACATTTTCTTTATCACATGGTAAGATAGGATGTTTTAGTAAGACCCAAGACTTGAAAAACTGTTTGTTAACAAAAAAACATAACTTTTAAAAATATAGAGATATGCTATTAAACTTACATTTCTTTTACAAATTAAGATTACACAATATCAACAACTATACACTCTATTATCCACCTTATTTCTTGTTTAAATTTTACCTACATAGCAAATTGATATGATTTTTTTTCAAAAAAAATAAAGATTAGATGTTAAAAATGTAAAACCAATAACAATAAGAAAATAAATAATCATCTAAAAACAAAAAATAATACTAATAATAAAATTAAACATAATTAATTAAAGAAAATAGATGCTGGCTAGATTATCTTTCTGGGTACAACCTGGTTTGCATTCAAATCACTCCTCCATGTGGAAAACAAACCAAATCCACTTTTTCGATTAATATTCTCTCAGATTTAAAGAATAAACAACTCCCACTGACCCAATTCCGCCGGAAAAACAACTTTCCGGCGTGTTTGTACTCCCATTGCCGGTGTTTTATCGATCAAAATTGAAACTTGTGTACATTAATCGTTAACTATGTCTACTCCGGCGCCGGTGACTTCTCCGGCACCTACAACATCACCACCGGCCGACACCACTTCACCGCCACCCGCCGCCGCATCTCCACCACCAACCACCCCCGCTTCTCCCTCTCCGGCAGCCTCTTCTCCTCCAGCCCCTGTTTCCCCTGCTTCTTCTCCGCCGGCGCCAGACACTCCAGCTCCGTCAATCTCACCGCCGGCGCCACCAGCATCCACCACCGCCCCACTCCCGTCGACCACCACCCCTTCCCCACCGTCTCCACCGGCGCCACCGACTTCAAGAAACAGTCCGCCGTCTCCTCCCACCCGATCTACACCATCGCCACCGCCACCGAGACGAGTTTCCTCTGGTTCTCCGGCGACATCGTCGGATAATTCGTCGGGGATTTCAACTGGGGTTGTCGTCGGAATCGCAATTGGTGGGGTTTTGATTCTTGTTTTCTTCAGCATCTTGTTTCTTTGCTGTAAAAAGAAGCGAAAACGAAGTGAAGCTCCGGTTGGATATTACGTTCCAGCACCACCTAAAGGTCAGTACTTTACACAATTACATCACCGCATATTCATAATTTCAATAAATTGCTAATCTTTTTTCAAGATCTTGATAAAATCATCTCTGATTTAAACCGTTTAATCATTATATCTTACGAAATTGGTTCTGTAATCTGTACAGTTGTCTCTTACGGTGGTCCACCACAACAATGGCAACAAAACGCACCACCACCGTCCGATCATCTTGTAACAATACCACCACCACCGGAACCCAAACCTAAACCTCCACCACCACCTCCGGCGGCGGCGGTAATCAGCAGCAGCGGCGGTTCCGATTCAAATTACTCCGGCGGATCAACCCTACTTCCGCCACCGTCACCAGGGATGTCATTAGGGTTTTCAAAAAGCACATTCAGTTACGAAGAATTAGCAATGGCGACTGATGGATTTTCAGAAGCAAATCTTCTTGGTCAAGGTGGATTTGGATATGTTCATCGAGGTGTTCTTCCAAACGGTAAAGAAGTGGCGGTTAAACAGTTGAAAACCGGTAGTGGTCAAGGCGAACGCGAGTTTCAAGCGGAAGTTGAGATTATTAGTCGAGTTCATCATAAACATCTTGTTTCTTTGGTTGGTTATTGCACAACTGGAACTCAAAGATTACTTGTTTATGAGTTTGTTCCTAATAACACATTAGAATTCCATTTACATGGTAACTTAGTTTCTCACAATGTTAAAAATCTTCTTAGTTCAATAATTAAAGTTTAGATAGATGCTTAATGCTTTAATTACAAAATAATTTTAGGAAAGAATCGACCCGTAATGGAATTTGCAACAAGATTAAAAATTGCATTAGGAGCTGCAAAAGGACTAGCTTATCTCCATGAGGACTGTAAGTTCTTTTTTGTTGTTTTTATAATTATATATATATATAAAGATTAATAGTAATATGATAATTATAGATGGTGGTTAACATGTTTGTTTGCAGGTAATCCTAAGATAATTCATCGCGATATTAAAGCTGCTAATATTCTTCTTGATTTCCACTTCGAAGCAAAGGTAGCTTATTATTCTTTATTCTTTATATTGTTAAGATATTTGTTAATGAGTTGTTATGTCTTTAAACTTTGCGTTTAATTATTAATAACCTTAATTAAATTCATAGGTTGCTGATTTTGGGCTTGCAAAGATTACATCCGAAGTTGCAACTCATGTCTCGACCCGAGTGATGGGAACTTTTGGGTTAGATTTCTTTTTAATTCTTGAGTTTTTACAAAATGAGTTATGCGGTCGGGTTGGTCAATGGGTACGGGTCGGAGTGGGTCATGTTGGGTTGACCTAGATTTTTTTAATTTCATGAATTTTTGACATACATTAAACATGTATTATAGATATTTGGCTCCAGAGTATGCATCTTCAGGCAAACTCACCGACAAATCAGATGTTTTCTCATACGGGATCATGCTTTTGGAATTGATTACTGGACGCAGACCCGTTGATTCAGCTCAAACTTTTATGGATGATAGTTTAGTAGATTGGGTTAGTTCATTTCTTTATCAACAAGATATTTTTAATTTTTTGGTCACTTTTAAAAAAAAGGTACAATCAAGATTTCTTGAACATGTTTTGGTAAAGAATTTCAGTATTTTTTTCTTTTTTTGTTGGAAGGGTTTTCAACATGTTGGGGATTTGGTCTAACTATATGTTTACTCACAACTAGAAAACTAGTACGAAAGTTTTTACCCGAAAATATTGTCGTTATTGTCGGTTATTTGTAAGCCACTTCTAAAATAAGAGGTAAGGTTGTTCGGGTAACGAGTCAAACGGGTAATTTTTTTGGTACGTGGTTAGGTTTGGCTCTAGATTTTTTTTTTTTGTTTGAATACATTACTACTTTAATGTATATGGTTTGGCTCATTTAACCCCTTCAGACTGAAATGGTTATAAAATTCAAACGTCGGATGTTGAATTGTTAGAATATTCCTTATTCTGCTGAAGGGTTAAATGAGCCAAATAAAAATAACAATTTACTTTTTTCTATCCATAATTTAAATTCTTTCTTTTTTAATAGTTAATGTGCATAATATACAACAATAATACCGTATATCTCACTCATAACATAACTATTTGTAGGGTCTGGAATTACTTTGCATAATAAATAATTGCAAAATTTTAGTTTATGTGGAAAATAATATTATTCATAAAATAAAATGATTTAGTAGGTTTTACAGATTAAAAATACAACTTTCAATATGTTCAACCCAATTCTTTTTAAGTCATTTTTTCTAGCTTTTACCTACTTAATAAAAAATAACCGGAATCAAACTTTTTTTTTTCCCTTGTTATAATCCAACATAAATCTAACTTACAGGCAAGACCGATGCTCCGACGCGCAATGGATGATGGAAACTTTGACCTAATAGTTGACTCGCGTCTCCGAAAAGAATACAACCACGACGAAATGGCCCAAATGGTGTCTTGTGCAGCCGCCTGCATCCGTCACTCGGCCCGTCGTAGGCCCAAAATGAGCCAAGTGGTTCGGGCCTTAGAAGGCGACGTTTCACTCTCTGATCTACACGGAATCGTACCGGGCCACAATTCGGCCTACGGGTCCCACGGAAGCTCAGACTACGATGCGGGCCCGTATAACGATGATATGGTTAAGTTTAGGAAAATGGCATTGGGTACACAAGAATATAATGCCAGCAGTGAATATAGCCGACCCACGAGTGAATACGGGTTGTATCAATCCGGGTCAAGTAGTGAAGCGCAAAATACCCGTGAAATGGAATTGGGTAAGTATAAAAGAGATGGTCCGGGTTTCGGTGACGGGTTTTGATAACGGGGATTTTGTATAAAGTTTGTTGCTAATTCTT
>WOUH02000002.1:10449685-10469232 GCA_009936405.2 Stevia rebaudiana | reverse complement strand
GTATAAAAGAGATGGTCCGGGTTTCGGTGACGGGTTTTGATAACGGGGATTTTGTATAAAGTTTGTTGCTAATTCTTAATGATATTTTTATTTCTATGTAACAGGTTTTTAACTATTGTGATTTGTTGTGAGTTTGATTGTATTTATTTTTGTATTATACAACAACAGAAATTCTTTTATTTGATGATTAGAAGGATTTTAATTGTGTTGTCTTTTTTGTTTTGAATTTAAGTATATCCTAACTGTTGGAAATAATGTTGCTGTCAGTTGAACCGTTAGTGTGGCCTTGTGGGTCCTGTTTAAAGACTGAAGTTTGAAGGCAGAATATTTTAAATTTTATAAGTCTAACGGCACCTCAAATTTAATTTAATTGACTTGAAATATATCAACTATAAGAGATCTGGTAAGTGCTATTTTCATTGATTTTAAAGATAAATAGCAATAAGTTATCATGTAATGATATCCGGTTATCTCTTACCTTGATTTATTTACTATAAATTTGAAAAATATAAACTATCAACCTAATATTTTGAAAACATACATTATTATAAAAATGGTTATAAAACTAAATAACAAAATTAACCTAGTTACCTTTTCACTAGCCTATACACTATTCTTATAATGATTTTTTACTCCATATAAATAAGTTATTAACAACGTTGTAGTTAAACTTATGATAAACGTAAGTGTAACAATATAGAAAATTATTACTATAACTATTTCGATAAATAATAATATTATATATATATTAGAAAAAAATTTAAATATAAAATATAATAAACGAGTCAAACTCAAGGTTGAAAAACTATTAGCGATCCAAATCTAAACTAAACACGTCAAAAGACTATCGGATTATCGGAATATGAGTTCTAGAAGACTTGCTTAAATTCATTATCAAAATTTGAGTTATTCATGGATAAATTGATAATGTTACGAATTTGTATTCAAACTACATCAAAATATAATACGTTATACACTTATTACTTAATTTTTTTTTATATTTTAAATTCATCCAAAAATAGTGGAGGGGCTGTATAGTTGCAATGACAGGTAGTTATACGGTTATACGTTTTTATATTAAAATAGAGAATCTTTTATATTTTACGCTAAATTGCACCGTGTGAAGAACCCTAGATCCCTTTTCAATTTTCATCATCGGAACAAAATTTCACAAATTGAAGCTCTGAATCCATGGCGTCCCGTCGGCGTATGCTTCTCAAAGTCATAATTCTCGGAGACAGCGGGTTTTTCTCTTTAATTCCTTCAGTTTGTTTATATGAATCAGTAATTAACTGCATCAGTGATTCGAGTTTAATTAAGCTGTTTTTTGGTGTTTATTGATTGATTACAGGGTTGGAAAGACATCTCTCATGAATCAGTATCCTTAATTTCCAGATCTTTGCTACAATTTACAAAATTCCAAAACGGATTAGAGAATAATATGTTCGTTGACTGCATTGAGCTTGTTTTAGCAAAATCATAATTTTTTTTTATAAAATTTGTTATCTTTTCAAAAGAGAAAGAAACGAATAGATCAATTACTGAATTTCTGTGAAAATCATCATGTTGTTGCGCTTAAATCACGTGTATTTCAGATATGTTAATCGGAAGTTTAGTAATCAGTACAAAGCTACTATTGGAGCTGATTTCTTAACTAAAGAAATACAATTTGAAGATAGGATTTTCACATTACAGGTCAGATTCTTTTCAATGCATGATATATAATAGTGTTCAACATTTAACAGAGAAATTCATGAAGATCAGCTTATTATTGTGTGTAATTGCGATAACTGTATGCATGTTTTCATATCTTTATCATCTTATGAAGTTAACTTCGATCAAATTTTAACAGATTCTGATTATTTATAAATCACGTGTATTTCAGAATCAATTTAATTGCAACTACTTCTAATTTAATTCTCCACCACTGATATATCAAAACTTATAATATCAAACCCAATAATCACTTTCAAAACTCAATGCTAAACATCAAACACATTATATGGGACCCGTTTACAGATATGGGACACAGCTGGACAAGAAAGATTTCAAAGTTTAGGTGTCGCATTTTATCGCGGTGCAGATTGTTGTGTTCTTGTACACGATGTTAATGTCATGAAATCATTTGATAATCTTAACAATTGGAGGGAAGAGTTTCTAATTCAGGTAACAAATTTCACAATTGTTCTAGTTAATTAACTAACCCACAAACAAGATCCAAATTACTTTTATATAATTTGTTAAATAATTTTGTTTTATCTTTTGTAGGCGAGTCCTGCTGACCCAGAAAACTTTCCATTTGTTGTATTGGGTAACAAGATAGATATTGATGGAGGCAATAGTCGAGTGGTAAAATCGTCTTTTCATTCTTGTCAACGTTCAATACATTTGTCAATTTTTCATTAAAATTAATGTTACTTTTTCTTCTTGCAGGTGTCTGAAAAGAAAGCGAAAGCATGGTGTGCTTCAAAAGGGAATATTCCTTACTTTGAAACATCGGCTAAAGAAGGGTTTAATGTTGAAGCTGCTTTCGAGTGTATTGCCAAAAATGCCCTTAAAAATGAACCCGAGGAAGAAATGTATGTATCTCTACAACACACTACTTAATCATACATTATAAATGGGTCGATTAGGTTTGTCTTATCTAAAACGGGTCAAAACAAAAGATTTAGCTAAAAAGATACAGTTCAAAAGTCGCCCGAAAGTCTATTCTAATGCATACAATCTCCTAAAACACTTTTAATTGAATGTTTAGATGATTACTTAAATAATATTGTCTAAGTTTCTTATTTAATATTTAATTGTTTATGAATCTTTCTTGAATAAAATGAACAAAGAAGTGTTTCCGGGTCAACCCAACTCGTTTGAGTTGTACTTAACCTATTATTTTGACACATACAAATAATATTTTCTAAGTTTCTAATTTAATATTAATTGTTTATGAATCTTTTTTTTAAAAAATGTACAAAAAAGTGTTTGTGGGTCAACCCAAATCGTTTGACTTGTACTCAATTTTGACACATACTAATAGTATTTTATAAGTTTATAATTTAATATTAGCTAGTTATGAATCTTTCTTGAAAAAAAATGGACAAAAAGGTGTTTGTGCTTCACATATACTAATAATATTTTCTAAGTTTCTAATTTAATATTAACTATTTTTGATTCTTTCTTGAAAAATATGGACAAAAAGGTGTATGTGTTTCACACATACTAATAATGTTTTCTATGTTTCTAAATTAATATTAACTATTTATGAATCTTTCTTGAAAAAAATTGGACAAAGAGGTGTTTGTGTTTTACACATACTAATAATATTTTCTAAGTTTCTAATTTAACATTAACTATTTATGAATCTTTCTTTAAAAAAAATGTACAAAAAAGTGTTTGTGGGTCAACCCAACTCGTTTGACTTGTACTTGATTTTGACACATACTTTTTTTATTGGCATAAAGGTATCTTCCAGATACCATTGATGTGGCTAATGCGCGACAACAAAAATCTTCAGGATGTGAATGTTAAGCGTGTTGAATTAATGAACGGTTCAAGGTATGTTGATACAAGTTTTATGTATATTTTGAAGTGTTCAGTTCAGCTGCATGAAGTTTTATTTAATTTTCTAGTCCATGTGTCATTATTTTCACTTATTTCATAATTTATGCATTAGATTGTTGATTCATTGGTTTGTGTAATATGTTATGAAGTACAAATCTTTTATCATAATTTATTTTTAAGGTCAATTGTTTTATTTGATATGTAGAATGTGGATTTTATGTTGGTATCTTTTTATATGTATTCATATTATGCTAGTATGGCACTTTGTTGAGTACCAATTTAAGTTTTATAACTTTGTTGAGTATCTAAGTTTCATTACTAGTTAATATGTTAGATGTGTTAATAAGGCCATAGTATTACAATAATTATCTAATAGTTTGAAGAAAAAAAGAATAATAATTTAAGGTTATTCATGGATGTAGTTCACTCAATTTTGTAAAACAATTAAACAAGACAATTTTTGTAATATACTTTTTATGTGATTAATTTTAAATTGGTTATGTAACTCAATTCTTACATAACTTTGTTTGGATACTTTCTTTTGGATGGTTGCTATTACCTTTGAAACTAGTTATCTGGTTCATCAAGTACAAATTATTTGGATCATTAAGTGTAATACTAAAGAAACTATAATCTTATGTACAAAGTGGTCAATTTTGAAAAGTGTGTAACATTTTGGCAACTAATTATAATAAACTCAAAATCTACATATTTAATCAATCATAGTACACATATTAATAGTGTTGTAAATGAACTTGATGAACACCAACAAGCTGTCGTTCATGTTCGTTAGTTTAGCATTGAACTTGTTCACGAACAAACGGCTCACAAACACTAAACAAATGGATGTTTTTTCGTGTTTGTTCATTAAGGAATTGACTTTGTTCACGAACGCAAACATATATATATTATCTAAAAAACGAAATCAACATTTTTAATCTTAAACATTTGACATAATCACCTTAATAAATATTAAGTTAGATAAAATGATTAGCATAATTATCCTAAAACAAAACTCAAATTAAATAACAATTATAATCACAATAATTGTTTTTAAATATTTGAGTTTCAAATAACTAAGTGTTGAACAAACTACATGCTTCAAATGACTAGGTATTTAGTTTACATGTTAAGGTAACAAACAAAACACTAAAAACCTAAAATATAACACGTTTAACAAACGAACAAATTACTGAATGCAAATGAACGAACGTGACATTTGCTCATAAATTATTATTTTGTTGCAACAATTGATCGGTTTATATACATTGAATGGTAATATGTCTCTAATCCTAGTTTTAATCTCCCCTAATGACGGGTTGTTGGGCTTTTTAGTTTATCTAATTTCTCCATATATGAATTCTTTGTTCTTGCCAAAATCTTAGCTGATTTGCTTTGATACTTTTCGGTCTCTTTATCCTCTAAATTAGGACTAGAGGTACTGCTTGTTGTTTCTTGATCAACACTCCACCCCATAAAATCTGATAATGTCATTGATGTCGGTGATCCTGGAGGTGGTGTTATTTGACTATTAGGATCATCCATCACTCTTCGCGATAACGTCGTCCTCTTTTTTGCCTTTAATGATGGATCTTGCGCCACATTATCCGCATAAAGTACATCCTCAATGCGGTTCATCACCGTGTTTGCTAAACTCTCCAATACCCTTGAATAGCTCTCCAAGATTGCATAACCAACATCCTACATAACTCAAGGTATCATAAACAAATCTTTAAAAAAAATTATTACTTTTTAAAACCAAATGGGTTTATTTTCTTTTTCAAATTTTGCTTACTTCTTGACTAAGATAACGACTTCTATGTCTTGATGTTTAAATTAAATTAAGATAATCAGAAGGGTGAGACATTTTGTCTTGTAGCAGTTGAAGTCACTATTTATGATAGCGACTGCAGTGCTACGAGACAAAAATCTTGATATAATACATATCTTCGGTAAAAACTTTAAAACACAAAATTGTTAAAACGACGACTACCCCGTAACTAATAACACAAAAATTAACCCCATTTGTGATCAAACATTTTAAAATCATATAAGAAAAAAGGTTTTAAGAAAATGGTAAATAAGTAAGTTTGTTACTTTGTTTTATCATTTACACAATTCATGGTGTCTCTAAACTTCCACTTAATCTATTCATCCAAACATTAAAAACTGATTATTACGACTTTGTTTTTCAAATATCCAAACACCATGATTTAATGATTGATCAAGAAAAAGAGTATGTAATATGAATTTGTGTTTGTGTTTGTGTTCATACTCTATTTGACTCGATTTTGCTTATTTCTAACGACGATTGAGGAAGCCCCGGAAACTGTTGTTTTAAAAGAAGTAATATAGTTTCCGCTCTATCTTCAAAAAGCTCTCGTTTTTCTGAACTTATAATCGATGAACTCCATGAAGATTTTGAATCTTTTTGATTCATCTTTCTTTTCCAAATAACTATTGAAGCTTCTATTTTGTTCTTCAGATCAAGAACAGTTAGTTCTGTTGATAGATCCATTGTTGTTAGAAACTGCATCGGGTCAAACGAGTCAACTGTAATATTCTTGTAGATTGCATCTCCAAGGCTTTCTCTTCCATTCTGTTAAAATTAAAAAAAAAAATAAAAAATAAAATTCAACAAAAGTTGCACTAAATCATTTCACTCAAAGATTAATATTTTCGTCAATTAACAATTTTATTATTTATAAAAAGTCTTGAAAATCAAACAAAAAAGTGTTTCGGGTCAACACAACTAGGTTGACCCGTTTTGACCCGTATTGAAAATGACCCGTTAAACTATATTACCTTAGGGAGATTATCAATATAATTTTCAGGAATCTCCATTTCTGCAAGAATTTCTGCATTTATAGCCATTGAAGCTTTCAAAACTTGATTAACACAATCTTTTTGATGTTGCATCCATTTTCTTGATTCTTCAGAGAGTCCTTGTGGTGGAACTTTAACCGTTGGTAACCACCATTTATCGCTTCTTTGAACACCTTTTTCAGATTCATCTGCATCTTTAGATACATACCAGAATTGATTCTGATTCTTGAAATTATCTAAACAACCCTATATCAATCATATCATATGTTCTTTCATCATCTTCATTAACCAAAAATTAAAAAAAATTAATTTTTTTTATATGGGATTTGAATTATTACAATGAGCATCGCGTCTAGCTTCTTTAAAGCGGGAATGTTCATCCTCAAATCAACTCTTTGTTTTGTCATCATAACCTGCAAGAAAGTGGTTTAAAGTTGGAAAGATAAGATTTTTATGTGTTTAAAAGCTTCTAATAAATTTTTTATTTTTAATAAACACGCGTACCTCCATATTTGATCCGTCTTTAGATGCATGTTGTGATGCGACGAATTCAACGATGTAATCACTAACCGATAACAGCCAACCTACTTCTCTTCTCCATCTTTTTTTTCTATCTTCCGCCATTGGAGCTAGTTTATTTTGCTCTCCAAACACAGAAGCTGCAAAAAAAAAAAAATTTTGACAAAAAATAATTAAATTAAACATTTTTTTTATAAAGATTATAATTAATTACCTGCAAGATTTGTAATGGCATTTGATGAAGCTAATGCTGATGAAACACCTTTACCACCACCAGACATATCTTCTCCTAAAAGAAGTTTTGCAAATCTTTCTTTCATTTGTTCCAATTCTGCCAAAAACAAAAAAAAATTATTTTTTTTCAACATTTTTGGATTAAAACATGAAAATTATCAAAAACTTACCATGACGCTTAATCTTAACCTGCGAAGCGCGATTGTTATCGCGTGCATCAGGTTCTTGTTCACTCATTGTTTTTGGTTTTCTTTCCGTTTGATGAGTTTTGAAATGTTGTTGATTGATTCTTATGGTTTCTGCATTTGAAACAAAGAATTGGAGTAATCTATGATATGAGAAAATTTAATAGGGAAATAATTAGGAAAATGAAAAGAAAATAGACCTAAATTCTTAAATCCAAATTAGAGGTTAAAACGAGATTGTTTGATTTTTTACTTTTGTTTTGGTTTCCATTCTTGGTGTTTTTGAGCTTTTGAACGTGGGGTGCATGTTTTTTTTAATAGTTGTCGGAATTTGAAACTTGAGGGGGGTTAAAGTGTTTAGAAACTATAACTAGATGGGGGTAAACTAATAAAAATAAATATGAATTTATTATTTGGTTTGATATGGCGTCGGTGATAATAATGATATGGAATTGTGGAGAGTTCATCATAGTCCAGATTCATAACGGTGGACTATCAAGAATTAGATATAAATTTTATATTAATTGGTTTGTGGGCCCTACAAATTTATCTTTTTCTTATAAATAGCCCCTACCCAAGTAAGTATAACCATTAGGGGGGATGTCAAAGTTTGAAAATACGTAAAATAACTCGTCCTACTTGATTTTTGAGTTTAATGTGGTTGGATAAATGATATGAGATTTGATAAAGGGACAAGTTATTTTCTTTATTAATATTTAAAAACTAAGATTTGATTGCTTGACGGGTTGAATAGTTTAATCTGAACGCAATTTATATATTTATTTATGTTAAATATATCAACCATTCGAACACGTAAAATCATAGTAGTCAAACAAGTCAAATGAGTTGACAGGTTGGTAAGTTATAATCAACTTTTAAGAATGTAAAATGAGTCGACGGATTGGCTATTTAAGTTGAACATGTTGAGAGGTCGGCTTGTTCAGTTAAGTAAGTCAAATTGAGGGGATTGGAGCTGTAGCCTAGTGGTAATACTAGAGCACAGTTTCCCTGGATACCATGGTTCAATTCTCACCACCGTTCAAAAATAATAGTAAGTCAAATTGAGGACGACTCGATTAATTAGAACAGTCAACTTGAACATAAAGCATTCATTAAATGAGTTAAAATTGTGATTCGATTAAAAAAGATATGTGATACGTACCAATCACATTTTTCATTCCAACGTAGCTAGTGCAACCTTAAAACAACATGTGGCATATGAACCAAAGTAGGTGAAGTAGTGGTGTTAGTGGTACATTATTTCATTTATCATTATAAACCTAAAAAAATTAAGAAGTCTTTGAAGGTTTCATATTAACTATTAAGCATACGGCATATGAATTGAATTCCCATATATTTTTTTTAATTCTTGTTGTTTGTTCTTATTCTCTTAAACAATCAAACTAAATCCTCATTTCCTCACTATTTTCATATTATACTTGCAAGTTATAATAAAGTGACTATCATCATACCTTTGAGTTTTGACTCGCTTTAAAATTTTCACAGTTATTAGCCCGGAAGAACATACAATATCATGAGTTTATATCTATTTTAAATATTTAATTATTATATAATAGTTTATTTAAAAACACGACTTCACCGTAGTAGTTAGGTGGCACCTTGACAAGCTCCAACTCAAGACAGAGGAGGCAACGCCCGCGCATCGCCTGGGAGGTTTAGCGATTCAACAGCATACGATACTCCCAAGGTTCAAACTGCTATCTTTTACCCAATTATAACAGTTTATTAAAGATAATGTTAGAACGACAAACACATACCCAGAGATGGAGTATATACATCTAAACCACCAGAATGTAATTTAAATAAAAGAATAAACATGTACTTCCGTAGAAGTCAGAGCAACCCACCACCACTTGTTCCCACCGCCATCGGCCGCCTGTGTTGTTAAATCTTCCTCTTCCTCTTTTTCCACTAGTGGGGTGTAAATCTCTCATCTTATTTTTCTTAACATTGATTTTTCTCCCAAATTTTGTACATGTGAAGATTTAACTCATAACATTTTATAAAGGTCAATCACCAACGTCACTACACTACAAATCATGAGTGATCCATGTTATCTTAATTTCATGGGTTAATACCATGAGACCCGACATAAAACGCCATTTTTCAAGCAAAAAAAATGTCACTATAACTCATATTCCCTACCGTCAATCATGTTTACACTTTGAGTATTCAATGGATTTACGATTTATATGGTCTTTAACAACACATATGAAAAAGATAGCACATTTTTGTTAATCTGATTAAGAATAGTACTAAAAATGCGTTAGAGAAAGAGGTTCAAATTTAAAAACTAATGGACCCAATATGTCATAAATTGAAGTTGGATTTGAAATTGATGTCTAGCAGACAAGGATTTAATTACATTTAAAGCTTTACCCGAAAAAGATACTAAGTCCATCCAAACATGACTCTTGTGACTGTATTCGAATTTAAAAACATAATTTCATTTTTTTACACCTTTTTTTATTAACAGCAAAGGATTTTTTATACATATTTACCAAACCAGAATTCAGCAATTGTGCCAACTTACCATTTCAATTTTTGTTCTACTTTTTACCCCCACCAAAATTGAGTTATTTTATATCTTCAATATGTTGATATTTATTTAAGATTCCACACCATTTCTTGCTTGCCATAAGACCCAACATGTTGTCAAAACAACTGCATTCATAGCCAACAAGCTATTAATATATATCATAATAACAATCCGTTCATATAGATGTTACAATTATTTACTAAAGATTCATTTTATATTAAACATGTGTAACTATTCATAAACAATTTTACCGAGACCTTATTTTTTTACCGAGACCTTATTCATAAACATGTTTCTTTTACTCTTAAATACTATTTAATCTTGTACATGTTAAGATTTGAATCGACACCATTTTTATAGAAAACATTCTCACCAATGCAGTATGCTACAATGCAGTATGCTACTAGTTACAAAACCATGAGTTTTTAAATTTATATTATGTACATATTCTAATTGCATCTAAACAACAGGATATATATTTTTATATTATTTATTTATAAATGTCTCAAGACCGGACCAAATTCTTTTTTCAGTACAATATAAACTATTCCTTAGATTTACAAATAATTACGTTAACACTTTTTGGAAGGCCTCCATAATCACATGCTAGGAGCCAAACTATAATCATCATATCACATGAAAACAAGATTATATAAATAACTTTTCTCTTCTTTTTTTTCACGAGGCAATGACATTCGTACCAGAAACTAAAGTGACTTCTAATTTCTAATTTTACGTATAACCTTAATGCACTAAAGACTTGTAGCGAAATGATATTCAGGTTTAAGTCTTATATTTAATAATAAGTAAATTTGCATGCAAAAAATAAAAATAAATAATATTATAAATATATGATTATTTAGATTGTTGTTCAAAAAAATTAATCTTTTTTTCTTCAAAATAAAAAAGGCAAAAGTATCTTGGGATACCCATAAAAACAAGGGCTCTGAGTTCATGATGATACCCATGAAAACATTAATCACAGATTTCCTTAAACTCCAATTATTGCTCACCGTACCCAATGTTCTTTATTCATAATCGTAACACTGGTTTTTCAAATAAATAAAAAACAATATTTATATCACTGCACCTTTTTTATTCAATCGTCGTTAAATTTTCATCAAATATGTTGCTTTGCCTGCAAACTTGCTTTTACCATCATCCTGATTCATGGGCACATGAAAAGATTCAGTTTTTAATTGTTTACCCTAACTGAAGAACACTTGCATTACTCGCTTACTTTCATCAAATGTTCAATCTTCAAATCTTGATTTCATACTCTGTATTTCACTATTTCGTGTTCTTGTTTTCATTTCTGTTTTAATGGTGGGAAAATTATTCTAAATTATTGGTGGATTGTATAATATGATTCACAAAATTGGTGTGAATCTAACAAAATCGATGTGTAAAGCTCGAATTCGTGTTCATTAATGGCGGTTTTCCGACCTCAATTTCACGTTTTTTCATCTGGGTTTTTCAATTTTAGCAATATTTCAAGATATTTACCGAGAATTTTGATTTGTTAAATGGTGATTGCTTCTGTCTGGTAGTGAAGAAACACTCAAAAAGGTACTCAATTTCTTGGATTAAATGCTTGTTTTAACCTAATTTGTTTCAAGTTTTTTTTTTGGATTCTTGTTTAGATCTGTCACTGTTTACATACCTGTTTCTCTAATGGCGGCAATTGATGATTTGATGATTCTTTAATCTTGCTTTTGTCTTGTTTGCCATTAAGCCGGACAAATCTTTTGAATTCTTTGAAATTTGTCTTCTTTTGGTTTAAAAATGCTAGATTGTATAAGCAACAAATGTAACCCAAATGTTGATTTTCATAATTTTTAATTCAATTTTGACTTTCTCAATTAGAATATGCCGCAAGAAAGCCTTAGATCAATTGTGTATAGATCATTCGTCACTTGTGAAGATCCAAGAGGTGTAATTGAAGGAAAAACAATCAAAATTTCCAAAATTGACCCTATAAACATGAGTACCCGAAGAACCGATAAAGAAACTCAATCAAAGAGTTCAAAAGAAGCTCAAAATCTTCACGAAGCTATAGATTCGTGGTCAAAAGAGTTGACTTTCAAAAATCATCCAAAAGATATCGCGAAAGATTTGTTAAAAGGGGCTCTTGTTCTTCAAGAATCTCTCATGATGCTTGGAAAATTGCAAGAAGCTTCATGTATGGCAAATTTCAAGAAAAAACAAGAAAAACCAAGTGAAGAACTTTTTAGCAGAAACGGGTCGGATCGGTTTGAAAGTTTCCAAATTTATGATTCGGGTTATCAAAAAGATAGAAAATTAGCAAATGGGTCATCAAGAGATTGTTTAACTGAACTTAGAGAAGTGATTAAAGAAGGGCTTTCTAAACAAAATCTTTTGCTTCCAAAAAAGATAAATCAAGAAAGTGATTTTTCAAGCACAAACATGGAAGAACTTGCAGGTGTGGTAATCTCCCTTCAATTTAAAAAAATATATATATAAATTAAAGATTTTTTTTAACCAATGTTCACTATCAAATGTATGTTGCATCCTACCACTTTTGTAAATTACAAACTTATCATTTCTTATTATTAAATGTATTAATGTACTGTAATATGCAATTACGCAATTCCTGTAATAACTAGTATATAAGTGAATAGTCAATTGTATTTTTTTTAAATAATTCAGCTTGTGTAATACACGGGTTTTCTAACTTAGTTTTGTAATAAAGTCTAAAAAATATATAAATTGAAGATTTTTTTTTTTCGCGCATTTCTGCAGGTAAAAGGAAATTACATTTGAGCCCTGATATAGCTTCAACAAGCACAAGTACATCTTCTTCAATGGTTTATTCGACTCACGAATTCACTTCTTCTGAGTCTTTTTCATCAAGGGCTACAGAGGAAAAGTCAAACGGGTCAAACTTGATAGCTAAACTTATGGGTTTAGAAGAGTTTCCTTCAAAACCTCCAAGAAAACAGTTGGATATTAGTAGCAAAACGACGCGTGTTTTCGATCTTGATTTGCCAAATGCAAAGAAACCGCAGTTTCTAGTTCAGAAATCAGAACAACAACATATGTCATTAGATGACATCATCAAAATGATGCAATCTAAAGGACTTTTGAGAAGCAACAAACAAGAAATGAAACAAATTAGCAAAAGATTTGAAGATGACACGCGACCTGTTGTTTTAATGAGACCTCAACAACGAGTTGGTTTGTATCATGATAACCAGAAAGTTAAAGTTTATGAAAATCCAATCAGAAAACTTCATCAAGAAAAGGCGAAAATGGAAGTTAAAAGTGTAAAAAATAAAGGGATGTTGAAATCAAAATCAGATTCGCCTTTTAATAAGCAGGAAGCTTCTGTTCATGTTGCCACAAAACCACAAAGAAAACAAGTTGAGAAGAAAATTGACAAGATTCAAAAGATTGCATCACCAATCAAGAAAAAAACAGTTGACAATGCAAAGTCAACAAATTTAATATCAAAAAACAGTTCTTTGAAGCAAAAGAAAAGCGCTATCGCGAATCAAGTTTCAAAACGAACAAATTCTTCAACTTTATCAACCAACAGGTTAAATAACCAAAACAAGATTACAAAGATTGAAAAGCCGATCATAGTAAGTTCTTTTAAACCTTGAATATCATAAACATAATGTCAAAAGTCAATCTGAGATTCTGATCTGATCTAAACTTTGATATATTTCATTGTAGGTTCATGAAGTTTTGCAAATCGATTCGCCCAATCAAGAAGAATCTAGAGATTCTGAAGTTCCAATTAAAGGTAAATCACATACATAACCATAAAGATTGATGCTTTATTGTTTTTTCAGTTAAAAGATTTGTCCTAAAATAAAAGTTTTATTTTTTACATCTAACCCTATTCATATTTTTTTATGTATGTTCTTGTACAGAAATTGACAATGTGAGACTAAAATCTCTATGTGAAGCTTCTGAAATAGATTCAAATCGTGTTAGAGATGATACTACGCCTATGGATCAATCTGAAACTACAAATAATAATAAAGAAGATGGTGTTTCTGATATCAATAAACAGAAATCAACAATCTTGAAAACTAGAAATATTATTCAAGATTTAGAACCAACGAATTTAGAGCTTTTTCAGGATTGTATAAACGAGTTTTTGGAGTATGAAAACCAAAGACAGAATCCATTGATTCCAAGATCCATTTTACCATCAAGAGTTTGCATTTCTGAGGATCAGATGATGATGGAAATTCTAAAAAAAATAGAAAATATAAAGAATTACAGTAAATTTTCAAATGAGATGTGTACTGCAGATACAGTTATTGGTTTGTTGGAAAGGGATTTGAATTTGAGTACAAACGGTGGAGCGTGGAGTACAACGGGTTGGAAAGATGGTTGTACTGTAAATGAAGTTGAAGAAACTGTAATAGATTTGGAGAAGTTGATTTTGAGTAGATTAATTGATGATGTGCTTTTAGAATTTATGTAGAAAACCTTTTATGTTTTGCAGCATATAATTTAGAAAAAAGTTGAGGTGAATCTAGTAGATATATAAAACCAACACAATCATGCTATAATTACTTTGTATTTTATCTTGTAAACATTGTACATCACATTTTAGTCTCTTATAGTATTATATTTGTAAGAAGTGCAAGTTGTAGAAAATTATCTCTTGAAGTATTCTATATGTGTATACAAGGTTGCGTTCAATACAAAATCAATTTTAAGTAAATAAATTACGTGACTGTTATATGTATCGCGTTTGCAACAAAATATACAAGCGTTTATGCTGTTATCGCAGTAACTCAATAAGGAGCACCTTTAAAGATGACGAAATTGAGACTTGAGAGTTTCAAGTGACTTGTATCTTATCTTGTAAACATTGTACATCACATTTTATTCTCTTATAATAAATTTCTAAGAAATGTAAGTTAAAGAAAATTATCCCGTAAACTATTCTGTATGTGTATACAAGGCTACGTTCAATACAAAATCAATTTTTACTTTTAAGTAAATAAATTACATAACCGTGATATGTATCGCGTTTAAGTAAGGCAAGATATACAAGCGTTTATACGGTTCTTACAAGCCTAATTCTTATTAGATAACTTAATAAGGAGCACCTTTAAAGATGAGGAAATTGAGAGTTTCCAATGAAAAATAGATGAAAGAGCCTTTTGTGTGAGTGAAAAAGCTACTAAAATTTGAACCAACAACACATTGCCATCCACCACCATAAACCCTATCAAATTCCTGTAATTCATTCAAAACCCATAAATTATTTCTCAAATTTAATCACAAAACACACATGAAAATCACAAAACGATATTATATAAGCAATAAAAACCTACCTTTTTGATAAATGCAGCAATTGAGGTACAATCAATAACATCATAAAGATCAAGAGCTTGAGATGCAGAATCCATTGCATGAACCTGCATCTTCAATGTCATATCTGTATCTTTCACATATGCTTTACCTTCCAACATATTATCTTCTTCTTACACTTTCTTTATTTTACCCTTAAAAATCAAGATTCTTTGTATACTCTTACAAATCAAGATTCTTTGTATTTATAGTAGTAGTTTATTAAAAAAATTGAATTTTGAAAGTGGGTGTGAATGTTGATGAGACATCAGAGGCCATAAATTTCATTGTTCTTTGACAAGCATGAAAGTTCTAGTTGACGATTTTAGACGTATTAAGAGGGTCCATTGTATAGGTGTGGTAACCTATGTATGGTGGCATGTTTTGTTGTTTTCTATGTAATCTAGCATGTACCCATGTTGTTGGTTATCATCAAAATGACACCCATGACTTATGATTGTCACGATTTGTCTATAAAGTACACGTCTTTTGTTCTTTTTCATTATTAAAAGAGAAAGTTTGACACGTAATATTAGTAATGAATATGATATGACGTATAAAATGTAATTTGAAAAGAAAATGCGTGTAGAAATGGAGTTTGCACCCTCAAGACTTGGGCTCTCCCTTTGGAGGTCTCAAGTTCAAATCTTACTCAGAGCATGCTCTGGGCAATTTCCAATGATGGGGAGAAAGTGCACCTCGGATAGAGGTCACCGGTTCAAACCTGAGGAGGAAAGAGGGTTTACGGATTCCATCCGGTTCCCGCTTATCTGGGGGGTACGGTTTCACGAAGGTCGAAGAATCAACTTTGGCTACATTGTCCGGCTAACAGTGGCTAGCACGTGAGATATTATGCTGTTAAAAAAAACATTTATTATTTAAGGCGCACCACTGCCACTTCCATTTCGACAATCGATAGCAGAGAAATGTGTACGTTAGAGAAACGCGGTAACATTTACATCCTTACCCTGACCGGCGACGATGACCACCGGTTAAACCCCACGCTACTCGACTCAATCACCGCCGCGATCAACCGTATCCGATCTGAAACCACCACTCCATCCGCCCTCATTACCACCGCCCACGGCAAATTCTTCTCCAACGGATACGACCTCGCCTGGTCTCAATCCGATCCCCAGCGCCATATCCTCATGTCATCTAAACTTCGATCACTCGTCCGCGACCTCATCTCTCTCCCGATGCCTACGATTGCCGCCGTAACCGGTCACGCGTCTGCCGGCGGTTTCATTCTAGCGCAGGCGCACGATTACGTTCTGATGCGGAAGGATAGAGGCTTTCTGTACATGAGCGAGTTGGATATCAAGCTCGTGGTACCGGATTGGTTCGTAAAGCTGCTGAAGAACAAGATCGGATCTCCGGCGGTATTGCGTGATCTGGTGTTGGCAGCTGAGAAAGTCACGGCGGAGACGGCGGTGGCAAAGGGGATTATTTATTCGGCGCACGATAGCGCGGCGGAGACGGTTGAGGCAGCGGTTAACCTTGCGGAGGCGTTGTTGAGGAGGAATTGGGATGGAGAGGTGTACGGTCGTAATCGGAAGGTTTTGTTCGGTGATGTGTTGCCGGCGTTGAACTTCGATGAAACCGTCGATGACGTGGTCCACGCGAATCTTGTATCCTCTCGACTTTAGTTGTTATATTATATTTACTACTATACTATTAGTGTGAAATAATCCAAATTGTCAAGCATCCATTCTTGAAAGTTGAAACTCATTCAACTCATATATGTAATGACTAGAAAATGTAAAATATGTAAAATATTGTTTGGTGGTTATAATAATTTCACGATTGACTTTGTATCTTCATAATAGCTGACGACTGACGTATGTCCCGCTCCGGACTGGGAAAACCTAGTAGTCCGGACCATAGCTCATAACGAGCAAAACCAATTAATGATACACACGGCAGTCCGGACTTGGAAGGTTACTCCATCGGTCTGGACAAAACCCCAACGACCGGATTAACACTCCGGATATACGCACATGACCTTCGGACCTTATAAAGTCCGAAGTCCGACAAAAACGACCAAGCGACAGCAGACCAAGTGGCGACAGCCATCAGCGTTTTTTTGCTATAAATGGCCAAACAGCTAGAAATCCAGAGTTTGCCTACACCCCGAAAAGGAAAGAGCACTAAGCCTGATATGGGGGACGCACTTGTAACATTTACGATTTTCCCGATCAACGTTTCCGATATGTAATCATTACGTTCATTAAATAAAACGTTTATGTGGTTTTTATCGTGTCTCGTTACATCTTAAATTTATATCCATATAAATGTATTGTTAATTTTAATATTTATAAATATATGTAATAATTAATTTAATTAAATATATAAATCAAGGATTAGTAAAATTATAAATATTTATAAGTTTTTATTATAAAAAGTTTAGATAATCAAACATTTCTATAAAATAGAAGCTAATATAATGTATCTAAACATTTTGTGGCCAAACTATAATTAAACAAGGTTAAAACAAAGTTAATGGGTAGCATGGTGTTCAAAATACAAAATAGGAACTTAAAAGGGTGAAAAGTGTCAAAAGGGGAAAGATCAACCCAGTTTGACTCGGTCAAACCAGTCTCACGCGACCCGCCACCTCACGGATCTTCCTTCTTCGCCCAAATTCGACCCGCGGTTCATCAAACCGGGTCCTCGTCATTTACTACACATTAAGACCCCAAAATTAAGACCGTTAATCGGTTTCACCTCACGAAATCATTAGTACAATCAATGCCAACGTTCGTGCATTAAAACTCTCTTAATCGGTGGAAAACAAAACGACTTGAAACTCACTTTAACGACCCATAACTCGACCATTAACACTCCTCGTGCATAAAGCCGAGTCCCTTTCGGTTGGGTTTTAGTTTTCGCACCATAAGGCACCGAAAAATACAAGTTTCAGCACACATTCGCTCCTGTTCGTCACCTCCGACATGAAAATAATGTAAAAAAATCAAGACAATAAACAACCAAACGAAAACATCTTGGGGCAAAACATTTGTGATTACTACAAACATGAAAATAATGTAAAAAAGGTGAAACATGAAATAAACACGTTCGCCAATATTTTTTTAATATATGGTACAACCATCAACAAAAATAAACACATGGTAACAAAAAAATGTTTACTATCAGTTGCAAACTAAAACATATGGTACAAAGCTTCAAAAGAAGATAACACACACAAAAATATGTTTAATATCAGTTGCACACACATACATGATACAACATTAAAGATTAATTATAAATAATTATAGCCAAAAAGATTGGTGTTCAACACAAAATATGGTGAACATGAAACACTATTAAATAGGTAAACATAGGGATATTATGCTTATAAAAAGCCTGAACATTAACAACATAAATGCTTTACAAGATCAAACATTTTTTGTACATTTACAACATTAAATAATAAAAAAATTATGTACATTTACAAATTTTGAAACAGTAAAATTCTTACAACACTAAATGTAAGAACTTGAAAAGCTAAAAGCATGATGCACGTTTCTAGAAGAAAAAAAATTAGGGTTTTTGTAAAAAAAATGTTTGAATCTAATAGGAGATGGAGCAAAATAAAATTACGTAATCGCATAAGAATACATTTCTTATCAACACCAACGCATCGAAGAGGATAATCACAAACCAAAGCAGCAAAACCTTCATCATCTACAGGCTCATCCATCTTAAGAACATCCTCGTCGCCGCCGTTGATGTTAATAGAAGAAAAATTATCATCCACCGGTTGTTCATGGTTATCATCAAGATTCATATATTCACCACCCATTTTCGTAATACTTGAAAGTTTTGTAGCAGAGAGAGAATGAAAAGGTAAAGAAGAAAGATGAATGAGGGGTTAGATAAGAAGTATGGGTTAATGTGAAGGAAGGAGGCTGATGAGACGTAAATCAAACACGAGAAACGAGGGTGTTGATGACACCAACCAGTCTCGTGAAAAATACTAGAAATGCCCTTCATGGCATCTTTGAAGGATGCTTACGTGGCACAACATTAATGGTCTCAAGTGGTTATATGGTTATGTTGTTTGGGAAGGGTTATATTATACGACAAATCCTATATATATATATATAAAGGATGTATAAACAAGAAACTTATTCTCACTCAAAAACCGTGCAAACCCCGCTTTTGAATATGTATCATCGTAAAAAAATTTACTATTTTTTATAACTTTACATTTAATTTTATGACTTTTGTTGAAAAATATATTAAAAAGTGCACAGTGAATATTTAAAAATATGATTTTTTTATAAAAAATTACATTGAAATTGTGTTTTAATTTTATCCACATC
>WOUH02000002.1:10427699-10439807 GCA_009936405.2 Stevia rebaudiana | reverse complement strand
TACATTACAGATGGCGTATAGCCGATTTACACATAGTCAAAGGTCGGAAATTGATCGGTTGACTGCCGGAATTTGGCCAGTCGTTACATAGTGGTACAAAAGATAAGTGTCATTAAAATCAATGACAAACAAACATGACATACATGAAGTGCCACTATAAACTTCAATTAATGGCATAAAAGCTAAATGCCACTAAAAATGTGTGCCACTAAATGACATTTTATTTGTAGTGAAAGGAGATTATTTTATTGACAACCAACATGTGTTTATACCTTTTGCATTTGTCACTTTTGGTTTTCTTGCGCCTGAGGCTGTGGAGCTGCTTAATCGAGTTCAACGGGTTATGCATAACAATGTTATTACCCTTAAATCTATGAATGTGGTTTTTAAAAGACTTAATTTTTCTATCAAAAAAAAGGCTAGCGACACAGCTTGTTGCCCGCTTACCTTCTATTTCAATGTAAAAAATTACATAATTGTATATGTTATTTCTTATAGTTAAAACTAATAACGTGCTTTGTAATTATACTAAACTAGATGATGATCCTACTCATATACCACTTCAATAATCCTATTTGACTTCCTAATGCCATACAAAGTTACAAACAAGTATAGATAAACAAAACACTTGTTATCGTTAAAAAAATTATATAAAATCAAGCTTTATCCTTTTCTCTTAATTCTTGATTATTGGTACAACGAACATTTATCCAAACCATTCATTTGACTCTTCAAGTAATCAGAATAGATCCATAATGTTTTGGTAAACTTTTTACTATGAATGAAACTGAACTTAAATTGCATTTCCTCAAATTGCTTCATGAAGAAATTAAAATTTTCGTTCAAATTGTGAACGAATTCATCTGAAAGACATTGAATCGTTTCCGTCACCACAATCTCACTTTACCTCAAATGTAAACATGTTTTAAAATCTAATATGTTGTTGAAACACAATTTTATTTTTGTAATTTATATATGAATATAGCTAGTTAAAACAAACGCGCGTGTTTGAATTAATTTTGGGTATGGTATATTTATATTGTAATTTGGTCTTTCAACTTTTGAAAATTCTTCCATTGTAGTAATTTATGGGAGAGGGATAATATTATAAACTTTGAGGAATTATTGGATATCTAATAAAAAGAGTTATTGCAACAAGAGGTAAATACGAGTACAAACACTATTAAGAAAATAGCATAGTTTAAAAACCGGACCAGACCGGCCATTCAAACCGAGAACCAGTGGTCAGACCGGTCCGGTTATGTGCTTAAAACGGTTCGATCGGTTAAACCAGTTGAACCGGGAAACCGGTCGGTTGGACCAGTGGTCGAACCGGTTTTTATATATAATCATTAAAATAGTTATAAAATAATCCGGCTCTTACATCCGGTCCGACCGGTCAAAACAGTCTCAACGGTTGACCAGTAAGTTGTCCAGTTCGCTATACGGTCGGATTTTTATAACATTGGAAAATATACATAATTTCCATTGATACTATGAAGTGGGTTTAGTCGTATAATGTGAAGACTGAAGAGTACTAGTCCAGTAGTCCGGGCTCAATCTGGATGGAGTTGCTTTTGGACTTCTCTTAATTAACAATTTAAGCCCACATGACATCCGTGATTATTTAATGTGCTTTAGAAGCCCAATGGGTTGCAACCAATCATTCGTGGGCTTGTATTTAGTGGTAATCACATTTATGATTTATCAATAATGCTACAGAATTAACGTATTAACCGGAGGGGGGCTAAATATGTGTTTGAGAACAAAACGCGACAACCTGATCCAACCTGATCTTTATGTGTTAACAAGAGGAGCTAAAAACCTATTTGAGAACTGAAAGCGACAATCTGATCCATCACGATCCCAGACCAGTTAAAGTGAAAACAGTTTTTAAAACCAAAACCAAACCGTTGGTTTGAAAGGGGTTTGTAATCCTATTGTTTGAAATCAGTTTCAACACTGTCAAACAAAAATCTAAACTAATGGGATAAAATAATTGTAAAATCATACATGACACTTGTACGTGGTATATGAAAGTTAATCATATATCCATACGACAAAAGAGAGATATGCGGTTATATTACCGTCTTATAGTTCACGTATATAGCACTAAACACAAATTATTATGTATTTTACATGATTCACTACTTAAAAAGTTACCTTAACCCATCGCAATTGAGAATAATATTAACAAAAAAGTTAAATATTTTTATCTTTTATATCTACCCGTGTTTTACTACTGAATATGTGAACAATATTATATCCTATTTTATCTAATGTGGATAAATATAACTATCTATTTATAGAACCCATTAGTTCAGTCTGAATCTGTCAAAAACTAACTCTTAATCTCAACTTTCTACCTAAAATTACATCTTTATCCAAAATAACCATCATTTACGCCTTTATTTACCAACATTCTATAAATACCCCCATCCCCAACTCACTTTCTAACACCAGTTTCCGCATTTAAACACACACACAAACACACACACACACATCTTATTTATTTCAATATATGATTCCGATGGAGCCGGTGAAAGGTGAAGAAGTTGCCGGAAAAGTGAATTTTGCAGCTCCGAGGAGTTTCTTGACGGCGTTCAAGTCCGATTTGAAGGAAACGTTGTTTCCCGATGATCCGTTTCATGACTTCAAGGGGAAAACATTTTCGGTGAAAGCTAAAAAAGCGGTTCAGTATTTCGTTCCGGTGTTTCAATGGCTGCCGGAATACAACCGGAAACTATTTATTTATGATCTTCTCGCCGGAATCACGATTGCGAGTCTCGCGATTCCTCAAGGCATTAGTTATGCCAAACTTGCTAACATTCCCCCCATTATCGGTTTGTGTAAGTATCTAATTTAATCACCGATTATTATTGTTACATATATTTTTCGATCAAACATCAAACCGATTATGTTACTTATCCAACCAGTTGGAACGAATATAAAAACATCATCATCGTACTCGATATATCCCATTTGAATTTATAAAACTCAACAGAATACAAATAATTTAGAAACTAGAAGTATATAAAATATATATATTCTAGTTTAAAATAAAATATGAATGTACTGGTCATGTATAGTTTTAGAAAAATGTACTTTGTTTAAGGTGTAAAATTAGAATTCTAATACAATATATTATTGTTAAGGTGTGTCCTAGAATAAATTTACGTGTGTTTGACATTCTAAAAAAGAATATAGTAAAGTTAGATATCAAATATGAAACATGAATTAAAAGTTTTAATTATAACATGAGATTTAAGAGAAGAAAAATATAAAATTTTGTTCGGAAACTACATGGTCCAAGTTTTCATCTTTGTTTACCGGTCCGACAAGTAACTACCCGGTTCAAAAGATAACTGTTCAAAAGTAAGCTTAACCGAACTTGTTATATGTCTGGTTCCGATCCGGCTCATAAAATAGTAATTTTACTTGATCCAAAAATCAAAATAACCAAAAAGGGCATAATTTTGAATTTAACTTAGACACATAAAATTAAAATCATAATTATTGCTTGATTGAAATTTCACATGCAGATTCCAGCTTTGTTCCGCCTTTAATCTATGCGATTTTTGGAAACTCAAAGCATCTAGCAGTTGGAACAATAGCTTCAAGCTCGTTGATCATCGCTGACGCGATTGAGAAGAAAGTTCACGAAGCCGATAATCCACAACTTTATCTGGATCTAATCTTCACCGCTACACTCATATCCGGTGCAATTCAATTGATTCTTGGTGTTTTCCGGTGAACTCATTACTCATAAACGCACGTTAATTTCAATTTCATGTATTATTATTATAAGTAACTAATTAATAAATTAATTAATATCAAACTGTTTGTTAATTGATTTATATATCTAATGTAAGCAGGCTGGGAATTCTAGTGGATTTTTTGTCACATTCAACAATCACTGGATTCATGGGTGGTACAGCAACAATCATATGTCTTCAACAACTAAGAGGCATTTTTGGTTTGAAGCATTTTACGACACAAACGGATGTTATATCGGTTACACGTGCGATCTTTAAATATAAACACGAGGTATAATATCATGACACGTATATATTTATTTTACTAATTAAACATTAAAATAAATATAAACCGTTATTGAGCAGGCCCATGATGGCCCCTCAAACATCTCTTTGTTTTTTCTGACACTGTATTTAATTATTTAAATAAACATAAAAATAAATTGATATTAAGAAGGCCCACAATGCCCCCTCAAATGTTTTTTTTTATTTTTTTCTGTCTAGCAAAGTATTTTTTTGCAAACTTTTTTTTATAGAATAATGTAAACAAAACCACTTTGATCTCGGATGGTTTAGAATTTTGGGTAGTTCTAGTAAAATAATTTTTTGCACCCTTTTTTTTATAAAATTACGTAAACAAAGCCACTACGATGACTACATTCTTTCAAAGTTGATTGTTTAAAGTTGAAAAATGTACTAAACAAATTTCTAAATTTCTTTATTTTGTTTCACAGATAAGATGGGAATGCACACTTGTTGGTGTAATCTTTTTAGTCTTTCTTCAAATCGCAAAAAAAGTGGTAAGTGACACCAAATATGCCGTGATTTATCTTCGCTAAATTGCATACGCGATGACAACAATATTTAAGGAATACGGTTTATCTTACGTGACACCTTTTAGTGGCAAACAAAAGATATGACACGTTAAACTGGTCAAATACTATACTGACATTAAATATTATCTGAAATTGTGACATCTTGTTTGGAATTGCATTTCAAAAGTGATTGTATGATTATTATCAATTTCTAGTGTTTGGGTATAGTAAATAAGTAGTTTAAAAGTAGCTGAACAAATTTGATTAAGCTTTTATTCGATTTAACTTTATCTTCGTACAATCTTTTATTAATATATGAATGTAAAATGGTTCTTCAGAAACAAAGGAAACCGAAGCTATTTTGGGTGTCAGCGATAGCTCCAATGGTGGCGGTTGCATTTGGATGCATCTTTGCTTACGTGGCGGATGCAGAGAAACATGGAATTGCAATTGTAAGTTTTTTATTCGCAATCTATATAATTTTTAACAATTGTGAGAATTACAGAACAGTTTATATATACATTGATTGCTAATGAGAGTACTTGATAAATACTAATACAATTTATTCATTTAGAATCATTATTACAAGAAAATGCATTAAATCTGGTTGATTAATCTATTCAAACATAAGTTTGCTAATCCAATTAGTTAATGTTGATTAACTTATATAATTTGAATTTTTCAGGTAGGTCCCTTGAAAAAAGGAATTAATCCTCCTTCTCTGAAAAATTTGAATTTTGATCCTAAATATATATCAGCACCTATTGAAGCAGGAGTCATAACAGCCTTGATTGCTCTTGCTGTGAGTATCATTTTCTTTTACTTTTAGAATAAAACGATTTTTTTTCAATAATCAAATTTCATGACTGTTTTAATATCGTCCATTTATAGTAAAAATCATTCAATTAGATGCGCAGCTTGTTGCTCGTTTACCTTCTTTTTTGATGTAAAGAGTTAATAATTATTCAAAATAGACTTAATCGCACTATTGTTTACATATATGTCATATATAAAAGGTTAAAATTGAAAAACCAAAATGTAACATTTATTATTATCATGAAAATAATTTTGGGATTTGCAGGAAGGAATTGCAATTGGAAGAAGCTTTGCATTGATGGTAAATCAACAAATTGATGGCAACAAAGAGATGATTGCTTTTGGTCTAATGAACATTGTTGGATCTTTAACCTCTTGCTATTTAACTACAGGTTCTTTTTTTCTTTATTATATTCAGAACCTCAATTTATTTTATCTAAATTTTATCAAAAAGAGTAAAACATGTTTTTGATTTACTTTGCAGGACCATTTTCAAAAACCGCGGTGAATTTCAACGCTGGGTGTAAATCACAAATGTCAAATGTAGTGATGGCGGTTTGTATGATGTTAACATTGTTCTTCTTGGCACCCCTATTTAGTTACACTCCACTTGTTGCTCTTTCTGCGATTATTATGTCAGCGATGCTCGGTCTTATTGAGTATGACAAAGCTTATCATCTTTACAAAACCGATAAATTTGATTTCTTGATTTGCATTGCGGCTTTTGGTGGTGTCGCCTTCATTAGCATGGATGTTGGCCTCATATTATCGGTATTTTTTCTACTATTAACTTATCTTATTATTTGCAAGATAGAATATACCTTTGGTAGAGCATATCGACATTCGTTTCAGAACCAATAATATGTTAAGAATTCCAAAACCTGTTGTGTTGTAACCCTTGTACTATTGATTATGTAAATTGACTACATGCATGTCAATTTCATCATGGTCAAGATTTATTTTTAGGTTTAATATCATTTTAGTTACTTGCCTATGTGCATATACATAATACATTACATGCATGCGTGCACATTTGTATACCTAAAAACATATTTAGAAGAGATGAGATAAAGTTAAATAAAAAGTGAGAAGAGATAATTAATATTTTTTTTCAGGTTTACCTTTTTTATTGACGTACGATGTATAATGTATAGGTAACTTATGAAGTTCTCATGGTTCTCAACATATAAAAAAACTGTAAAAACTGTTCTGAAACATTGAGGTCAATAAAATGAGTCACGGTAACATATGTTATTTCTGTAATATAGGTGGGGTTAGCTTTGGTTAGAGCACTATTGTATGTAGCTAGACCATCAAGCTCGAAGCTTGGTAACATACTCGATACTGATTTGTATCGTGATGTAGAACAATATCCTGGTGCTATAAGTATTCCCAAGACTCTAGTTTTGCAACTTGGTTCTCCAATTTACTTTGCAAATTCTGGTTACATTAGGGAAAGGTACAAATCTTGATTTCCATTTTAATACGTAATATAAATTCTTGAAATTTGAATATCTAACCATTTTTCTATGATTTTGGGATCTTTTGAAGGGTGTTGAGATGGGTTAGAGATGAAAAGGCCAATAAAGATTCTCAAGGAGATAATGTTGAGTATGTCTTATTAGATTTAGGAGGTAAGATTCAAAGGTTTTTTTATTACATGTTAGCATATTATGTTATTCGGTCATGCAATACTTATTGAAGACAAGGAACCAAATGCATTTTGACCCCATTGTATTTATCTTATATTTTATCATCCAACCAACTTTTTTCAATTTATCAGTTATAGGCCCCTAAGTTTTCTTTAATTTTTTAAAAATCATACTCAAAATGTTTGATAAACTGATAAGTTTTCTATGGTCATGCTTCAAACAATTACACTTGATATGTCGATTATTCAGGTGTCACATCTATTGATATCACCGGTGTCGAAACCCTAGTTGAAATTCGCAGATGTTTAGAAGTTCAAGAAATCAAGGTAAATAACTAATACGGATTCACGAATATTCTACTTTTGAAAACAAAATCAACATTAGTTTAGTAACCTTACTGGTTTTATATATCTATACAGGTTGTCATAGTAAATCCTAGACTTGAGGTCATGGAGAAGTTGATTGTTACAAATTTCATAGACAAGATTGGGAAAGAACGCGTGTTTTTGTCTATCAAAGATGCAATCGACGGGTGCAAAGTTTCACTCGCGCAACAAAAAGATAGTAGTAATGAAGAACATTAACTGTAAAAGGAAGCAATCGAGTCGTTTTTATTGCGGGAGTTAGGTGAAGAAGGAGAGATTTTTATTATGTTTCTTGTTAAAACTGTAGATGCATGTTGTTGCATTACAAAAGTTTGTATGGAAATAAATAGAGCAATGCAAAAAAACAATATTTTTGATAGACTAAATCAAAGGTATTAGATGGTTCTTGTATAATACTAACTTCTATATATGAAGACCAGCAACACATAAATTACTAAGTAATCCAAACATTTAACGACGGGTGATGATGATGTATATTCGGTATTCCTCCATTTATATTACTAAAAATATATATCTTTTGTTAAATACTATTTAACTTATTTAGATCAATTGATTTTATGTTCAGAATACTTTTTTACTACAAGTTAGACGAAAAAATATAAGTTATTGATTTGGTTCGGGTTTTGATATCGAAATGTTTTTTAGGTTAATCTCTACTCTAGTAGTCAAGGTAAGTGTTCTTTTTTATCTTCTTTTTCTAAACAATAATTTTTTTACTTTTAAATACAATTAAACTTTTACCTGCAGGGATTCAAATTTTAATTAGTGTTATAAGACAATCGCAAATACCATTCGGGTGTTAAATACATTTACATTAGCGGTTTTCATACATGAATAAATGATTGCAAAGCCCAAATACTGAGAGATGTTGAAACTTAAAAAGGTTAAAACTTAAAAGTTTGTTCAAGGTAGCCCAATGGGCTATTATCATAAACTAAGGTTTTGAAAATAAAATAATATCACTTAATATGTCAAAGAAAGAGAAACATAAATACGTTAAAATTGTAGCAGTTTGAAGTTCATATTAAAACCTATAGAAGTGATAATGGAATAGAGTTAATCAAATGCATGATTCTGTAATAGCTAAAGGTATTAAACATCAAACTACTTGTTAAATGTTGTTGTATGGTTTCAAACCCTCTTTTATCCCCTCGAAATATTGGTTCTCTTTGTTTTAGTACGCTTTAAAATAACTACATTAAGTTTAGTAGTGATGCAGAAAAATGAGTTTTTTTGGGTTACTCAAATTATAAAAAATGGTTATAAGTTGTACAGTTTTGTAAAAGAACAAAATGTTTTTTCTAAGAATGTGAAATTTTATGAATCCTCGTATCTGAAAATGAAGTCTCACCCATAAAAATGGCATCATGGGGAAAAAATAAGTGAGATAGTAAATCATTT
This sequence comes from Stevia rebaudiana, assembly GCA_009936405.2. Lineage (NCBI taxonomy): Eukaryota > Viridiplantae > Streptophyta > Magnoliopsida > Asterales > Asteraceae > Stevia > Stevia rebaudiana. The sequence continues at coordinate 10,430,982 of WOUH02000002.1, read as the reverse complement.
ATAATTTTATAAGCTAAACTTTTTTATAATTATCTTATTTGGGTTATTTGGTCAACACGAAACCTTAGTTTTTTTAATCCAAATCAACTCGAACTTGACCCTAACAACAGTTAGGTTTAGTTGGGACAACCTGATTAAAATATTTTATTCCGATTTACTCCGACCCTAAGAGTTCGAGTTTGTTGGGATAACCCAATTAAAAATATTTGAGCCGAGTTAGCCCGACCCTATTCATATTTGAGACTAGTTAATCTGGTTTTGGTACATTTGAAAACATAGACAAGATCATAACTTTTTGAAATCGAGATGCTATTGTAAATATTCTTTTTGCAAATTCGGATAGGATATTAAAAGTAATTTTGACTTTCTAAATAATTGAACTTTTGGTTTTGTTGACTTGTGAATGCTGTATATAAAAAATCATTATAGAATATTCTAGTTGCTAAAAGTATATAAATATAGAAGCTTTCTTTTGTCAATAACAGAACAAAAAACATTGTTACTATAAATTCTTTCTTAGGAAACACTTAACAAATTGATTTGGATTATTATTATTATAAAGTATATACGAGGAGTACATTTAGAAAAATAATAATCAAATAAGACATAAATATGAATAGTTTCTGTAATTATAATTGTTATTATTATTTTGTAACAAACGTTATCAGTTTAGTTAAAACTTAAAAAGAAAGATAAGGACACGAGTAATGGTCTCATGTGCATTACAATAAGAATTTTGTGGTGAATAACCGTTTGGGCCCACTAATCATATAAACGGATCCCGTTCCTTTTAAGCTCCTCGTGGTGGAGGCCCACATATCACCACCACCTTTTTTCCATCTATTTATCCCACTTTTATTTCTCTCCTCGTGTTTATTAAATAACCTTATTTTTCTTAACTCTAGGTTATCTTGAGTGCGTTCAAATTGTAATAGTGATTCTGATTTCAAATATTAAAAAGCTAAACAAAAACACATCAATATACGGACGTAAAATTCTAACACATTAAGACAGGTACAATCTAACGTATTAAAGCCCAAATAAAAAAAATGTGAGGTTGTCACTTTGCCTTAATCCTAGTATGTATTATAAGTAAAAGTGTACTCAAGCTAACGTAAAACTTAAAAGTGTATTCCGTCGTAAAAATTGTATCTATCATTAAATCGACCACTGTATTAAATAACTTGAAAGCATGCTAGGTTGTAAAATGAGCAATGATAATTATAACTTTAATAAACGTCCAACGATATAAATATTAAAATTAATCAAAAAGAAAACAAAACAAAATTTTGACAAACAACAGAAAAGAAGAAAATATGTTGGCAAAACTGACAAGAGTAACCTTGTTCTACCTCAACTTTTCTTTTAATATGTACTATTGGTTACCGGTCACGTATTACGATGGCAACCAACACGACTTTAACTATCTATGCACTAGCAAAAAAAGCCGGACCAACTCTGAGTATGCACCAAAACCCTAAAACGTACTCTATTGTAAAACCAATCGTCACTTCTTCGTAAATGCTAAAAACGCACTCACTTGTAAAAAACGTATTAAAAAACCCGAATGCAAAGGAAAAAAAAAAACTCATGAAAAGACAAAAGTACTATTATTTAACATATAGAAACTCAAATGCAACAAAAAAAAACTCACCAAAAGACAAAAGTACTATTTTTACCATATAGAAACCCAATAGCAACAAAAAAACTCATGGCACATAAAAGAACATCGTAGCAGTTGTCAGTACGCCGTAAAACCTAAATCATACTCTATCGGAAACCGAGTGTCACTCATTCATAAAACCTAAAAAACGTAGTACTCATTTGTAAAAAGACGTGCATAAGGAAACCCAAATGTAAACTCAAAAGAAACACATAATTTCGAAACTTGCATAGATGGTAAACCAACCGATCTGGCTAGAGTTTGAACCTATAACCTAACCTTATCCAGCCAAAGTCATATGAGAATCATGGGATGTCGTTCAGTTAGAAGGTCAGCCTGTCCATTAAATATCAAAACTTTAGTTTGCTGTATGCCTTTCTGTTGTACGTTGAGCTCTATATTAAACAACCGTTGGAGAAACTTTTAAGAAGCGAATTAAATTTGAATTATACTGAAAAAGTAAATAACGTGTGGGGTCCATGATGGTAGAAGAAGCTCAAAGCAAACATAAAAAGGAAGACCTTATTCTTTGTGTTGTCTCCAATTTCGCCCTTAAATTGCGTTGCCACCACTCATTCTTATTTGAATATTGTCCCAATTTGTCTTAAGTTCTATCAAGCAATAACGAAAAAAATTATAAAGTATATTTAGAAAGACCTACCTATAAATATAGTTAATGGCATATAATGAAAATTTAAACCTAAAGTTAGGACACCAAAGGTATGTGTTACGTTCAAGCGGTAGGGTGCGACATGAATGATGCAGACAACTTCATTGCGTCCCCGTCACATTGTCTCTACATCTCTCTCTTCTATTTCTTTTCCTCTCTCTTATATCTATATATGTATGAAGCGATCCGATTCATATACGATTTATAAGTGAACATGTCACGTGTACAAAAGGCAAGGGGTATTCACGTAAATACGTAATTACGGAAACAGAGTATAAAATCACGGACCACGGCCAAAATACACACATAACTTACGGACCAAAGTGTATAATCACGGACTATGACCAAAATACACACATAATTACGGACCAAATCGTTTAATCACGGACCACGAAAAAATAGAAAAAAAACTATATCAATACGATATTCGATTTAAAAATAATGAAATTCTATATTTAATGATGTTATTTTTTTTAAATATGCGTAAAAAGATTATTTAAGTTTTAAAAAAACCGGTGAAACTTGATTTTCCTTAAAAAGCTTACAAAAATAACGTTTATATGGTTAAAATGACGTTTCTGCCATTTTTTGGATCTCCAATGCATTATGTATGTTTATTTCTCAAACGTTAATTAAAGATTTGACATCGTGTTAATCTGGTCATTCATCAAAAAGATTAAATGGACCAAATCACTACCTACGTTTAACTCCAAAAAAAACTATTTGTTTTTAACCATCTTCTATATCTGTATACATATTTTAAAATTTGAATAAAAGTGAAGAGTAGTGAAAGGTAACCACTGTTGTAAAAATCGGCCTAGGTTGCCGCCTAGGCGGCGCCTAGGCGCTAGGCGGCCGCCAGGCGCCTCGCCTAAGGTGTAGTCGGCCACCCTAGGCGCTAGGCGGTCCTAGTCGGTCAAAATCGGCCCAAAATCTGTCAAAATCGGCCA